>JAXIVJ010016916.1:0-27519 GCA_036785665.1 Chirona hameri | reverse complement strand
AAAATATAAGACAATTCATTAAAAGTACCAACAAATTACAGCCATTGATATGTAATGCGTATCTGTACGTCTTTTCCTTTGTAAGCACACAGCAGCGCGTTTCTGGCTACTAACTATGGACTAGCTGCCGACCTGTGCCGACCTGTGCCGACCTGTGCCGACCTGTGCCGACCTGTGCCGACCTGTGCCGTCTGTCCTGTCCTGTCCACGCAGCACATCATCGAGAAGGAGAAGCTGGTGCTGACGGTGGAGCAGGAGATCCTGCGCGTGCACGGACGGGCGGCGCGCGCGCTGGCCAACCAGGCGCTGCCGTTCAGCGCGTGCACCATCCTGCGCGACGAGGAGGTCTACAACCTGGCCACGCCCGAGCAGGAGGAGAAGGACCGCAACGTGCGAGACCGCTACAACGGCCGTCAGTTCTTCAGCTGGCTGCAAGACGTAGACGACAAGTGGGAGAAGATCAAGGTGGGTGGTGCTACCGCGCACTGCCCTCGACCACGCACGAGAGGGACTCGGCCCGCCGCAGGCACACCAGGACAGGCTATCGGATGTTTTTTTGTCGTTTTTGTGGTGTTTTCAAGACTGTCGTCGTTGTTACCTCGGCAGTCGGTGCACCCAAAAAAACCAATTATCATCACCTTGCCATTGTGAACAAGTTTGGTTTATATTTGCGTCACTGCCAAATATTTTATAAATGAACGGGTGCTGAAGTTTTTGGATGCCGTCCCCGTATTTGAATCGGGGGCCTAAGATTACTTTGGAACTGGGGTGCGGAGTGGAAAATTCTGGCAAAAAACAACAACATTAAGTGTGGAAAATTCAACGAAAAAGCAGATGTAGTCGGCTTTATCAATACCGAATTACCCGCTTACCATAATTAGTAAATGGGCCAATTGTACCCGTTTTTCCCTCCACAGGCTGAGCGGCATCAGCGTGTGTCTGGTTTGTCCTCGCAGACGACCCGGCCCGCCCCGTCTCGCCCGTCTTCTATTGTGCTGCAGGAGGGCATGTTGCTGCGGCACCACAACGTGCCTGTCCCCGCAGTGTCTCACCCATCGTGTCCCGTCCTGCAGGAGGGCATGGTGCTGCGGCACCACAACGTGCCTGTCCCCGCAGTGTCTCACCCATCGTGTCCCGTCCTGCAGGAGGGCATGGTGCTGCGGCACCACAACGTGCCTGTCCCCGCAGTGTCTCACCCATCGTGTCCCGTCCTGCAGGAGGGCATGTTGCTGCGGCACCACAACGTGCCTGTCCCCGCAGTGTCTCACCCATCGTGTCCCGTCCTGCAGGAGGGCATGTTGCTGCGGCACCACAACGTGCCTGTCCCCGCAGTGTCTCACCCATCGTGTCCCGTCCTGCAGGAGGGCATGTTGCTGCGGCACCACAACGTGCCTGTCCCCGCAGTGTCTCACCCATCGTGTCCCGTCCTGCAGGAGGGCATGTTGCTGCGGCACCACAACGTGCCTGTCCCCGCAGTGTCTCACCCATCGTGTCCCGTCCTGCAGGAGGGCATGTTGCTGCGGCACCACAACGTGCCTGTCCCCGCAGTGTCTCACCCATCGTGTCCCGTCCTGCAGGAGGGCATGTTGCTGCGGCACCACAACGTGCCTGTCCCCGCAGTGTCTCACCCATCGTGTCCCGTCCTGCAGGAGGGCATGGTGCTGCGGCACCACAACGTGCCTGTCCCCGCAGTGTCTCACCCATCGTGTCCCGTCCTGCAGGAGGGCATGTTGCTGCGGCACCACAACGTGCCTGTCCCCGCAGTGTCTCACCCATCGTGTCCCGTCCTGCAGGAGGGCATGGTGCTGCGGCACCACAACGAGGCCGAGTCGCTGCACGCCGTTCAGAAGATGGACTGGGGGTGGAAACTGAAGGAGATCGGCGCCTGCGACCCGCGCACCACCCCCAGCATCGACGAGCTGCACGTACCCATGGTCAAAGTGATCGACGACTTCGACATGCCGCCGAGCTGAGTCGAGTCGAGTCGTGCCCGACCGACATGAGGAGCTGGCTGTGGTGGACTTCGACATGCCGCCGAGCTGAGTCGAGTCGAGTCGTGCCGACCGACATGAGGAGCTGGCTGTGGTGGACTTCGACATGCCGCCGAGCTGAGTCGAGTCGAGTCGTGCCGACCGACATGAGGAGCTGGCTGTGGTGGACTTCGACATGCCGCCGAGCTGAGTCGAGTCGAGTCGTGCCGACCGACATGAGGAGCTGGCTGTGGTGGACTTCGACATGCCGCCGAGCTGAGTCGAGTCGAGTCGTGCCGACCGACATGAGGAGCTGGCTGTGGTGGACTTCGACATGCCGCCGAGCTGAGTCGAGTCGAGTCGTGCCGACCGACATGAGGAGCTGGCTGTGGTGGACTTCGACATGCCGCCGAGCTGAGTCGAGTCGAGTCGTGCCGACCGACATGAGGAGCTGGCTGTGGTGGACTTCGACATGCCGCCGAGCTGAGTCGAGTCGAGTCGTGCCGACCGACATGAGGAGCTGGCTCTGGTGGACTTCGACATGCCGCCGAGCTGAGTCGAGTCGAGTCGTGCCCGACAGGGGGAGCTGGCTGTGCGTAGCTGAAGGCGGCGCTAGTGTCGCCGCCAGGGACTCTGTGAGTTCTCTCCGAGTGCGCTCTTTGTTTATATGTGTGTATGTGGGCCTGTTCCCGTAACACCTCTAACCTCCTCCAAGTTGCTCCAACTTGCAACTGTCGTATCCTAATGCACAGACAGTTGCAAGTTTGACCAACTTTGAGGAGGTTAGAGACGCCACTGGAACATGTCCTGTGTGTGTACGGCGGTCAGGGAGGGAGATGGGGCGTCCAGTCGGAGGTACCGCGGCACGCGGGAGGCCGCTCCGGCTGTGCTGAGGCGGAATACTCCAGTTGTGGATGGCCTCAGCATTGTTCACGACATCCTGCCGACTGGCTGCCCAAAACGGCGGCGCACACCAACCTACGTCATCGCCGGCTATTACTACTTTGAACACAAATGCACGATACATACACTTACGTACTTGCTACGATAAATGTCCTCCTACAGAAAGCCTGGCTTATGGTACCTAATACCAACATAAACAGTAAACTAAAATTATCGCAGACTTACTCCATATCAATCTTCGCTTCTTCAAGCTATTGGCTTGAAGATCGTTGGTTGTTTATTGACGCTTCACGTTTGGAAACTGCCGCGTGCGCCAATTTGTGTTATCTGCTGCCCGGCTGACGCGATTTTCCGGCAGCAGGAGGCAGCATAGGTATGACGTCATACACCGTACCCATCCCTCCTGGTCCACGCTGATTGGTCGATACGTGTTGACGGTAGTAGGCAGCAGCAGTCAGCCCGTCAGCAGGCGTCGTGAACAAAACTCTGGTTAGGGCGGCGGCTCCCCGCCGGCCTGGCTGTGGGCCGCGATCGGTGTCCGGCAACGCAGTGATGTGGCCGGACAGGCTGTACCCTCGCTCCCCGCCTCCCAGTTTGTTACGTGCTCACCACGCGTGTGTTCAGTCATCGGGCGCGCAGCAGATGGCTGTCTCCGTACGGGTGTGGCCGACCTGACCTGGATTACCTCGGCGCCGGGCCGGCCGCCAGGCTGCCTGTCTGCCGTGCTCTGTCATTGTTGCTGTTGTTCATCGGATGGCGGCGTTCGGCGCGCTTGTAACACTTTCTGTGTGTGTGTGTGTGTGCTGTATGTGCTGTGTGTGTGTGTGCTGTATGTGCTGTATGTGTGTATGTGCTCTGTGTGTGTGTGTGTGTGTGTGTGTGTGTGTGTGTGTGTGTGTGTGTGTGTGTGTGTGTGTGTGTGTGTGTGTGCTGTATGTGCGGGCGGCGCCCAGCCGAGGCAGACCATCACATGCGGGCGGCGCCCAGCCGAGGCAGACCATCACATGCGGGCGGCGCCCAGCCGAGGCAGACCATCACGTCAATGTTACGAAATGCCGTGTCTACATGGCCAGATGTGCTAAATATAATACTACACAGTCGCACACATATGGCTGCCCAGGTCCCAGGATGCTGTGAGAGGTGACGACACTGATTGGTAGATCTCTATTAAAATACACATGGGGACTCACTCATGACTCAACGGCAAACAACAGCGCGCCTCACCCTGCACTCTATACCACTTGACAAGCACACGCGCGGCAGCCCCGTGCACGGGTCGTTGGAAAGTATCGGAGGGCTCAAGGGAGGAGTCGTGCCATTCGAAAGCTTACCTCATGAGGATCTCGCATATATACTGTTTTATATCTACTTTTTGCGAATGTCATTTTTCCGAAATCTTGGAACTTTTCGGATGACCGATGCTGCCGCCGTTAGGGCAGAGACTGGCAAATGGCATATGTACAGACTCGTTACAGCCTGTAGAACAACCTCCAACTGATAGCTGAACCTTATGCTGTTGATATAAACAACAATCACCAGCGATAGTGAATCGCCCCCAATAGCTGCCGTACGGCTCACCTCCCCGCTCCCGTGAACGGCTGATCGACCATCGCGACCCGCCGGCACGGGAGCGGGGAGGTGAGCCGTACGGCAGCTATTGGGGGCGATTCACTATCGCTGGTGATTTTTGTTTATATCAACAGCATAAGGTTCAGCTATCAGTTGGAGGTTGTTCTACAGGTTGTAACGAGTTTGTACATATGCCATTTGCCAGCCTCTTTGCCCTAACGTAAGCGGTAGCATCGGTCATCCGAAAAGTTCCGAGATTTCGACAAAAATGACATTTGCAAATCCTACTCATGAGGTAATTCCTCCTGAAATCCTCATGAGGTAAGCTTTCGAATGGCATGACTCATCTGTTGAGCCCTCCGACACCTTCCAACGACCCGTGTGTGGGGAAGCCACTTCCACCGCCTCGTCACGCCGGGTTACAGTTCCACCCGCCTGCCCTGCGCCCGGCGGCGTCACGATTGTTTAGGCGGCCGTTTGCTCAGCTTCAGGTCCACCGGCTGGTCGTAGCCCATGATGCGGCCGAAGTGCTCGATCGGCTCGAAGTGGTTGGCGTCGGCGAACAGCGATTTGCCGTTGACCTCGAACGTGGTGAACATGCCGGGCACGTCCGGCACGTGAACGTCGTCGACGTTGAAGTTTACCTGAAACAGCACCTGATCAGCTGACCTGGCTGCCCACGGTCACCAGTCCTCCACGTCGGCCGAGGGACACTGCGTGACACAATGACACTGCGTGACGACGCCATCATCAGCAGACCGAGGCAGAGGGGCCGGACTGCTGAACGACAAAACCCAACCGGAGGAGCCCCGGTGGACAACTGAGGAACTGCGAGCAGTAGGAGGGACTGAGACAGCAGTCGGAGGGACTGAGACAGCAGTCGGAGGGACTGAGACAGCAGTCGGACAGCAGCAGCAGTAGAAGGAACTGAGACAGCAGTAGGAGGAACTGAGACAGCAGCAGTAGGAGGGACTGAGACAGCAGTCGGAGGGACTGAGACAGCATTAGGAGGAACGATCTCAACTGCAGGGCGAGACTGCAGCCTATCAACTACACGGGTACGGTTAAGCGAGGAATTGAGACAGCATTAGGAGGAACGATCTCAACTGCAGGGCGAGACTGCAGCCTATCAACTACACGGGTACGGTTAAGCAATCACCTAGGCCGTACACTAAACAAGTATAATGCGGTCAGTCAGTGGTCAGTGGCAGGGCCTCGGCTAATTAACTCTCACGGGGGGGGGGGGGGGGTATTTGAAGAGAAAAACCATGCTGCAAAGGCATAAGGCAAAGGCATAGCGCTGGTACGTAGCCATAATTTTTTATCAGGGGGGGGGGGGGGGGGCACGTCAGTGGTAGCATCATATTTCGCTCCTCAGCCAAATGTTGTTGACCGGGGGGGGGGGGGCTGATCAGGTGCTGTAGGTAGGGTCGGGTCATCAAAATCGCATTTTATCTAGTATAAATTGGTTTGCTCGGGGGGGGGGGGGGGGGGGGGGGGCTATGACCGTGCCCTCCCCCCCCCCTTGCGACGTCCCTGATTAAGCGTACCTATGAATAGATACTGATATATTTTAAGTGTGATAATGACAAACAAGTGTAAAACAGAAATAAAATAGTAGAATAATACAATAATAAAGCTAAATAAAAATGAGAATTTAAATACGCCCATCATCGAAGGACCACATGTGATCACAATTTAAAACAAAAAAAAAAACGATTTGGGGGGACCGAACAGGAACGGAGCAACGGGGTCCACCGGCGCCATAGCTTTATCAATACAACTAAATCGGTCGAACATTAACACATTTCCTGAAGGAAGATCTAAGCAGCTTATACAAGGGATAATTTGTTTTAAAGCAGTTCTTAACCCGCGCCCTGCCGGTGCTCGACGCCAGCTTAGTCGTGCTAGCAGAGGCATCTGACGCCCCAACCCTGAACTCGGCTGCAATGGGGATTAGGCAAAATCCACAAATACCGTTAGATAGCTCGTCTAAATTCATGTCGAAATTGTCACATCGCTCAGTCAAACACTGTGGCTGTGGCTCGACCACAAACTTCTTTGGAGGTGGGGCCACTTGACGTGACCTGGTGACCTCACCTGAGATGACCCTAGTCAAAATGTTTACTTAACCCTATTTGTAACAGGCTCCTGGCTACCCCTATTTGTAACAGGGGGGGGGGGGGGGGGGGGGGCGGATTCCGCCCCCCCCCCGGAGATCTCGAGATCTACTCGTCCGATTTTCAAAAATGAAACGGTGTTTGGTTCCTCTCAACACGATCTACATTTCTAAATAATACAAATATATACATTTTGGATAGGGGGGGGGGGGCAAAAACTACAAATTTTAGTGGTATTTTTGATCCGACATAGCTTGCATGTTTATCGACCGATTTTAACACAACTAATAGGAATCGATAGAGATTGAATTGGAAATTAATATATGACGGTGACGTTTGGAAATTCAAAAATCATAGGCGTGTGCAGGTCACTCAATATAGGGGTGAAGTAAATGCGTAATAAAACCATTGTTTGATGTTGTTTTTTTAATAAATGAAATGGCATGTGATTGTGACATTAGACAAAACAGTTATACATCATATTTTGTTGCCATAGACGGTACCAGGTTAGTGAAAAAGGGAGGTAAATTGGGAAAAAATATTAACCGCAGACAAGTTGTTACCCAGCACTATAAATATGTTACTGATCGTAGATAGTTCCTTTTTGCATGTTGTACTTCATCATAGGCGTATCCAGGATCCAAACTGGGGCGGCGCAAGACATTTTTAAAAGTATATTATCCGCTATTATGATACTACCTAGTCAACAGTGACTATTTCAATTACAACTTCAATTGACATTGCTTACCCCCCTTTTTACCCTACCTGGACTCGCCTATTATCTTATAATCGTTCGTAGAGTAGCCTGTGGTGCGTGTTTCATCCGAAAACTGCAGTATGTTATGTCATTGTACGCCCATGCCTCTTAGTTTCCTTTCAATAATATGACCCCCTTTCTTCCATTCCTGAGCTCGCCTCTGCCAAAAATGACTTTATTCCCTTTTTATGGCCTCATATGTGCATATATCCTTATAAGCTAAACGTCTATTGCGCCGTTATCGCTGGCATATCGTCATCTCCATGCCAGTCACCCCCCTTTTCATGTGCCTGAACACGCCCCTGAAACTCTATATGTAATAAATTATGCAAATAATGGAAGCAGGAGCTATCTTTTACATCTTGATAGCTATAAATGCCCCTTACATCGCTCTATTGGATTCCCGCCAAGCATTGAATACTTCCTGGAACCCCCCCCCCCCTTTTCAAGCCCCTGAAACCGCCTCTGCCATGCAATTTTTATGATATTTCATTAACATCAACTAATTTGCACTTGTTTCAATCACCGTAAACCGATGTAACTCATTTATACTTGATGCAGTTAGGAAGAAACCGTGAAGATCGCATTTCCGTATTATTGCCAAATGTCGCCTCCGAACCCACCCAAAACTGGGCCCTGGAACCGCCTTTGCTCAGGTTAAGAACTAAAAAATTTGACTCCAAATGCGGTATTCAATTCTATGAAAAGTCCGAAAATTGCATGGGCCTGCTCCCAGCCGTTCTGGAGATATCTGCGAAAAACATGAGGGGGGGGGGGGGGGCGGAATCCACCCCCCTCAAATTTTTCAAAGATATTGAAAAAAACGGAATATATGTCAGATAACGACATATGGGCAACTACCATACCAAATTTCAAAATGATATAATCTGTTTTGACTCATGGCATGTATGTGTAAATAATGACGACATATTTTGAAATTGCGTTTTTTGGCTTTTATTGACCGGATACAAACAAATAAATGCCAGCACTGTTTTTTTAAAAAAGATAAAACTGATATAGAAACATGTTTTTTTCATTTCGATTTATCAATTCCAAATTTTGACCTTCAGTGACCTGAATTTGACCTGAACTTGACACAAATTTCACGTAAACGAAGTCAGGTGGTAAAATGACTACCACTATCGAATTATACGCGTAAAATCATCCATAAAACATGTGCTGCATGACTTCCGTAGATATTTTGTGTGTAGTGACCTTTTGTGACCTGACCTTGACCTTGATATTTTCCAACAATCTCACTTTAGCTCATGTGGGATATGTATCATACCTTTCACAGCACTTTGGGTGATTATAGGCGCAATCGAAGGCCATGGATGGCAAGTATTGTCCATAAACTCAAATACATCGATTTTGACGTTTGAATTGACCGTGACCTGACATGTGACCTTAATTTGATTTTTGTTAAGTTTGCGTTAGGCTTATCTCATTCGTCCCGCTGCGATCATTGGTTCTGAAGATATCAGGGGGGGGTTAACCCCCCCCCCCCCCCCCCCAGTGAGTCGTGTTACAGAATATACCCCAGTGACTGCCGGGTTAAGGTGCGCAATTCATGCCGAAACAACTGTGCCAGAAACGGTGGTGCTGCACGCCGCCAATTCTCGAGAAGAAAAAATAGGGGGCGTCCCAACCCAACCTCCCCATAAAACGCCCACCCTCGGCTCGGCACGAAACGACTTTGTTTGCAAAAGCACACAAAGTCGGACGAGTTTTAAGACTTCTTCAGAACGGCGTTTTTGGACGTTCTGGATGCGCCAATGGGCCAATGGCTCAATTAGAGCCATCGTATCCCTTACTCAATAAAACAAAAACATTAGTTAAACATTGTGTGAGACGTTTCATTTTCGACTCAAAAACTTTTTAATTAATAAAATAGCTGACCTGCAATTAGTAACTCCTCATAAAATTATCGTATTAACCAGTGCAGATCCAACCCATGCAATAGGTATCCCTTGCAATTGAAAATGGTATCCCTTGGAATGGAAAACGAGGCACCAAAACTAAGAATAGTTGTTACCTGGTTGTTGCCGTTGATTGCTGATTACTGTACAACTCATCTCACATATTACGGTTAGACGTTAATAACTGAAATAATTGTTATTCGTTTTGAACGTTTTTTAAAACTTTCGAATGATGCTCATACCACGTAAACGTGGCATATTGGTTTCGAAACGAAATACATGAAACTCGGGCCGTCGTCCTAGCAAGCATCGGGCTGATATCGGCTCACCGTCGGCATGTTTTCGAGAGACCCATTCATCATCGGTCGTGTCGGCCAAATGCTGACACACAGCCCTAAATTTATTCGTCGGATATGCGGTGAAATCGGTTATTCAATCGAAATATGGCTGTGTGGGGCGAATGCGCCTGGGGGGGGGGGGGGGGGGGGGGGGCACCCCAGAGGAGACAAACAGCGAAAACTTCACGAAGGAGAGAAATATCGATTCGCCGATATTCCCCCGGTTTCGTCGTGTAATGTGATGAAGGTGGTTTTGGGTAGTCTATGTTCATAGAACCAACGTATTCATCAGAAGCTTGGTTTTCCACGGATCACCGTGGCTGAAACCATCGTATGTGTCAAATGACTGATCTAAGGCCAGACACAAGGGAGAACCCAGAACGGAAAAAGTGTTTTTTTGTCGGCGAAATCCACAAAAAGTATCAACCAATAAAACAAACTCATCTGAGTTTGCTTCTTTATGGATGAATGGGTGATTAACACACTTTCTTTCGTAGAGGTTTCTTGGCTTTAAAATACGTCATTTTTTTGCTGATTTCAGGCGGTTTGGGGGCTTTGGCCTTGGCCCCCTTGGATCCGGAAAACATTGAGGGAGCCAAAAGCATCTTTGGGGACCAAACTCAAAATATTGAGGCCGATGGCAACCCAAACGTATATAAATCGACACCTGTGGTCCCCGCCAATTTCGAACCGACGCGACGAGGGGCGGGTATCCGTCCTCAAGATCTCAAAGCTACGATAGGCAGCTGTAAACAGTGTTGTATTGGTTTTAAGTTAAAAGCATGCTTCAGTGACGCTTTTATCTACTTTACAGACCGTACAATCGTATGTTACCTACTAATTTTTTCCCACTAGGGGGCCACAATTTGGTCACTGGGGAAGGAGCCAGCAGTCGCTGCGGGGCATTTACCCCTCCCCCCCTCCCCCCATTAACATGCTATCCGAGGCCATGCAGTACAGTACAAAAAAGCGTCGGGTGACTGAAATATTTTTTGTAAAGGCTAGTTATGCATCATATCCTAGTGCCAGCTCGCGTTAAATAACTGTTTCACTGGGAGGGGGGGGGGGGGGGGTAAATCGGTTCCACTGGGGGGGGGGGCAATTGCCCCCCCCCCCCCCCTTGTTAACATGTTAGCCGAGGCCCTGGTCAGTAGTCGTACCGTCCCTGTGCGCAGCATCCGTGTGATGGTGCTGGCCGTGTAGTGGTCAGTGGTCAGTAGTCGTACCGTCTCTGTACCCAGCAGCAGTGTGATGGTGCTGGCCGTGTACCGGTCAGTGGTCAGTGGTCAGTGGTCAGTAGTCGTACCGTCCCTGTGCGCAGCAGCAGTGTGATGGTGCTGGCCGTGTACCGGTCAGTGGTCAGTGGTCAGTAGTCGTACCGTCCCTGTGCGCAGCAGCAGTGTGATGGTGCTGGCCGTGTAACGGTCAGTGGTAAGTGGTCAGTAGTCATACCGTCCCTGTGCGCAGCATCAGTGTGATGGTGCTGGCCGTGTACCGGTCAGTGGTCAGTGGTCAGTAGTCGTACCGTCCCTGTGCGCAGCATCAGTGTGATGGTGCTGGCCGTGTACCGGTCAGTGGGCAGTGGTCAGTAGTCGTACCGTCCCTGTGCGCAGCAGCAGTGTGATGGTGCTGGCCGTGTACCGGTCAGTGGTCAGTGGTCAGTGGTCAGTAGTCGTACCGTCCCTGTGCGCAGCAGCAGTGTGATGGTGCTGGCCGTGTAACGGGCAGTGGTCAGTAGGCCGTGTAACGGTCAGTGGTCAGTGGTCAGTAGTCGTACCGTCCCTGTACCCAGCAGCAGTGTGATGGTGCTGGCCGTGTACCGGTCAGTGGTCAGTGGTCAGTAGTCGTACCGTCCCTGTGCGCAGCATCAGTGTGATGGTGCTGGCCGTGTACCGGTCAGTGGTCAGTGGTCAGTACTCGTACCGTCCCTGTACCCAGCAGCAGTGTGATGGTGCTGGCCGTGTACCGGTCAGTGGTCAGTGGTCAGTAGTCGTACCGTCCCTGTGCGCAGTATCAGTGTGATGGTGCTGGCCGTGTACCGGTCAGTGGTCAGTGGGCAGTAGTCGTACCGTCCGTGTGCGCAGCATCAGTGTGATGGTGCTGGCCGTGTACCGGTCAGTGGTCAGTGGTCAGTAGGCCGTGTAACGGTCAGTGGTCAGTGGTCAGTGGTCAGTAGTCGTACCGTCCCTGTGCGCAGTAGCAGTGTGATGGTGCTGGCCGTGTACCGGTCAGTGGTCAGTGGTCAGTAGTCGTACCGTCCGTGTGCGCAGCATCAGTGTGATGGTGCTGGCCGTGTACCGGTCAGTGGTCAGTGGTCAGTAGTCGTACCGTCCCTGTACCCAGCAGCAGTGTGATGGTGCTGGCCGTGTACCGGTCAGTGGTCAGTGGGCAGTAGTCGTACCGTCCCTGTGCGCAGCAGCAGTGTGATGGTGCTGGCCGTGTACCGGTCAGTGGTCAGTGGTCAGTAGTCGTACCGTCCCTGTGCGCAGCAGCAGTGTGATGGTGCTGGCCGTGTACCGGTCAGTGGTCAGTGGTCAGTAGTCGTACCGTCCCTGTGCGCAGCATCAGTGTGATGGTGCTGGCCGTGTACCGGTCAGTGGTCAGTGGTCAGTAGTCGTACCGTCCCTGTACCCAGCAGCAGTGTGATGGTGCTGGCCGTGTACCGGTCAGTGGTCAGTGGTCAGTAGTCGTACCGTCCCTGTGCGCAGCAGCAGTGTGATGGTGCTGGCCGTGTAACGGTCAGTGGTCAGTGGTCAGTAGTCGTACCGTCCCTGTGCGCAGCAGCAGTGTGATGGTGCTGGCCGTGTAACGGTCAGTGGTAAGCAGACTTGTCAATGATTCATATTTGTCATGAGTCGATTCACAGTGATTCACGGACCATAATGAATGATTCAATCATGATTCAATCACTCAACATTACCATAATGAATGATTCAATCATGATTAAATCACTCAACATTACCATAATGAATGATTCAATCATGATTCAATCACTCAACATTACCATAATGAATGATTCAATCTTGATTCAATCACTCAACATTAAAGGGAAGTGTCGACTCCTTTGTCTAACTCCTTTGTTTTTGAATGTGCGACTCTAAGATTTTGTGAGCGTGATAGGGAGGTCATGCTCTACCTGTGTGCCAATTGTCATGCACATCAGAATAGTCTGCTTTTTTACCTTAAACATATGACCTGCTCTAACTCCTTTGATTTTAAATGTGCGACTCTAAGATTTTACCAGAATGATCACTAGGTCGTGATCTATCTGTGTACCAATTCTGAAGCCAATCCAAATAGTCCGCGAATGTATTTCCGAATGTGAATGTGAATGTGAGTGTGTGGACACGCGTGTTGTTTATTTTGATAAAAAAATGATATTTATAATACTTAATATAATTGCAAATTCCAAGTTCCAAAAGCATTAATGACTTTATGTTTCACTTTTTTAAGCGAATAGAACATTTATTTTGATGTTGCATTAGGTATTATTGTTTATAAAGCATGATGTGGAATAAAGCGGTGCCGATGCGACAGTGATATTTGGGACATGCGGAGGTCATGCAAATGTTTGTGTATGATTTAGTTTTTTATATGGTATAGCCTAGAAATTAGGAAAAGGTGGGCACCTTTTTATAATTTTGCGTGTGAAAAAGGTGTGCGTGTACTGTGTGGTTTATGAACCAAAGTATGAGTTAGTTACCTTTTCTAAGTATTTAGGTACCTACCCCTAACCCTACCAGTTCCAAGGTATTCACCTAGTTAGGGCTGATTGAACAGTGGCTTTGTGCCCACTGGAGTTGGACACAAAGCCTCGCTTTCTTTACGCATAGATGAATTACAGGCTACAACTCAGGACACAGAGCTCATATAATTGGCCATTAAGTGCCTGGTTTGTCCACAGGGCACAGATGAATGCTGGGCCGCTGGCATATTTTGTGGACAGTTTATGCTTTTCGACCAAAAAAGAATGATTCTTTGAACAATGAATGATTCAATCAGCCTATTTTATCTGTATGAATGATTCAATCAGTGACTCACAACAGGTTTGCGCATGAGGTGAATCGATTCATGAGTCATTCATTTGAAATAAGAATGATTCAATCAAAAGTAGTCGATTCACATTGAATCATTGACAAGTCTGGTGGTAAGTGGTCAGTAGTCGTACCGTCCCTGTGCGCAGCAGCAGTGTGATGGTGCTGGCCGTGTAACGGTCAGTGGTCAGTGGTCAGTAGTCGTACCGTCCCTGTGCGCAGCAGCAGTGTGATGGTGCTGGCCGTGTACCGGTCGGCCGCGGGGTCGTACTCCAGCTTCGTGACGTAGTTGCGCGCCACCAAGTGGATCAGAACTGGCGTCATCAGCGTGAAGATGCCCATCACAGAGCCCATCATGATGGCGATCCTGCCGGAGAAGAAGGGGGGTCAGTTGCGTGACCAGCACAACAGAAACACGAATATCGGTGCTGATGATGAGGCGGCGTGACGATTGTGATCGGGAACGGGGTGGCGTGATGGCGTTTGTGTGTAATAAGACTAGTCTAGCACCACCGCGTTATCCGACTAGTCTAGTAGTGGCCTGGCATTGGAAAATTTGGGTGGAAAACGACACCCTATGGATACTATTTTTCCACTTTTTCCTGAGTTTTGCTGTTAATTTTCTACTCCTTATTTTAAAATGTATTGGCTAATTGGAAACCTGATACTGATTTATGGATGTAATGATACGGACTGCCTGTGGATGGAAAGACAGGTAAGAATTGGCATAGGTAATAACTAATTTTGGTGAGCAGGTAATTGGGTGATAAAGTCTGGTACATATGCTTTTGGTTGAATTGTCCACTCTTTATACTGATTTGTAGTCAGAATTTTCCACTCCGCACCCCAGCTCCAAAGCAAATATAGGAGCCTGGCTCTAGTATCACCCGCGTTATCCGTGTAATAAGACTAGTCTAGAACCACCCGCGTTATCCGTCATCCGCGTTATCCTTGTAATAAGACTAGTCTAGTACCACCCGCGTTATCCGTGTAACAAGACTAATCTAGTACCACCCGCGTTATCCGTTTAATAATAAGACTAGTCTGGTATCACCCGCGTTATCCGTGTAATAAGACTAGTCTATAGGGTGCGTCATTTTTTTAACTTTTGTCATAACATTTAGGTTTTATGCATTTCTTCCCATGCTTTCAACCATGCTGATCACGAATATGGCTTCCATTTTGTATTAGACCCCCGGAACATCGTTTTTTTTTGTTGTAAATCTCATTTTCTTTCTCCATTTTTCCCATTTTTGCGCATTCGTTTACCATCAACCCAATCTGCATTTCTGAATGATTATATGGCATTGCAGTCAAGGGCGGATCCAGCCGGCCGTTTTTTGTTTTTTTTTTTGGGGGGGGGGGGGGGCAAACCGTTTTTTTAGCGGACCTTACCTACCCCCAATTTCGAATTTCTCCCCGGATTTGGGGCACTTTATTTTGCAACCACACGATTTCGATTTTTTCCCTTTTTTTTAGGTTTTCGACCTTTTGGGATATCGAAAAAGGAAAGATGTCAGCTTGCAGTTTGTATTGTTCCGACATTGCCTTACACTGAGAAAAACGATGTCAATTGTCAGCTGTACCCAGGGGCGTCGCCGATAATTTTTGAGTGGGAGGGTCGGCTGAAATGACGATAAAAATTTACCCCAATTTGTTATGCGTGTATTTAAGCCCTTGCAACATTTTTCATGTGGATTTGCATGTTATAGTAGGTACTTGTTATTTAGCGCCGCGAAGCGGCGCGATTTTTTTTTTTTTGCTCGGGTTTGCCTGATAAAACCCAGAAGCATAGGCATTTTTAGCTTCTTAGCCTTGTAGAGGATAAGAAGCTAAAAATGTTATTCATTCAATTCAGCGTTACGACGAAACGAAGACGATGACGATGGCTTCGTTATGACGATGGCCACTGATGTGACGCCGCGAAGCGGCGTGAACATTTTAATTTTAGGTCGTGGAAAACGCATTTTTAATATTGGAACCAGACCGTGAGTGGAGCCAAGCCTCAGGTAACCCCTTTTCCTGGTTGCACATCTCGGTATGATGCAAAATGTTGAAATGAAGGTAGTTTTTCATATACATTAGCCTCGGATAGTAAATCACGATGGCCGGTGGCAATCTGCGCTCAATAGTACATATGATAATAATAACTGTAGTCTGTATACATACCATGTACCGAACTGTAACACACAACTGGTAACGGTGCAAATGGTTTCAAAGTAGCAAAAGGCAGACCGACATTTCCGCGCATAAATGGTCCCTGTGGATCTGGAGGAGCCTGGGGGAGATGGCTTGGGGAGATAGTCCTGGCCTGGTCCCCACTATTAGCTCTTCGGGCCAACAAGTTGGGCACCGCTGGAACAGCTTCCGCTTGCCGAAGTCCGCGTCTTTGCGTTCGCGTCGCCTTTTTCGGAACTCGGCAGACAAGCTAAACATGTAGCCCGCTTTAAAGATAATATTTTATGAAGAGAGTTGGCCCTGGGGCCAGCAATTACCGCCAAGGAGAGCCTCTGCAAGACACTTAATGGAATTAATTTTCCCAATTTGTATATGCAATTGCGAAACTTGTGTCATGCCGCGAAGTGGCGCGAAATTTTTCAGTTTTTGACTGTGGCTAGCTTGATTTTGACTGCTGCAATTTTGGGATGCCCAGTACCGTTCTAAAAACGCAAATATAGCATGCATTAGATTTCACGTCTTGGGGGGGGGGGGCAAAACATAGTTTGGCCCCCCTTAAACAGGCTTGGGGGGCATGGCCCCGTTCGCCCCCCCCCCCTGGATCCGCCCTTGATTGCAGTGCTATCAGACCAATGCCGGCTCTAAATGAAACAGGCAACGAATAAAATCAGAGATGTCAGAGTCCATGTATTCCGGTTACAGTTGTTACAGCTGGAGATCCATCGACCTGAGGAAATTTACCTTCATGTATACATGTATGTATGCACACTGCATGTACAGACATGAATGTTTAACATCAATGTTGGATAGTTTATAGATTTAATAAATCTTCATTGGTGGCTTACCTGTAGAAGACCAGCTGCCGGTAGAGCTTCAGGTCGTTTACCGGTGCATCGGCACCATGTCCTGCCTTCAGAAAGTGCGGCACGTAGATGAGGCAGAGGAAGTTGACGATTCTCTGCAGAGCCGTCACTGTACTCTTATCGTACTTCATCTGGTCAGAGAACAGATACGATGTAACTGTTCTCTAACCAGATGAAGTACGACAGATACAATGTATCTGTTCTCTGACCAGATGAAGTACGATAAGAGTACAGTGACGGCTCTGCAGATAATCGTCAACTTCCTCTGCCTCATCTACGTCCCGCACTTAACCCGCGCACAGGGGCTTTGCGCCGAACACGAACTGCAGAGGGGGGGTTGATTTCCGCCCCCCCCCCCCCCTGAGATCTCGAAAACTACGCTACGTAGCGAGAAGCGGAAAACGGCATTTGCTAGCTTGATACATGTTCTATCGAAAGTATTTCAGTATTATTTTAGGTCAGGTCAAAATTGAGGTCACCAGAGGTCATCAAAGGTCAAATTTTCCAGTTTTTTCCTGTTTTAGGACATCGCTCCAGAAATTCCCATATATCTCAGAAACTATGTTAGTTAGAAACAAACCGAAAAAAGCAAACGCCAGCCAGTGAAATTTGCAATCGCTAAGGTGTCCTCAAATTTGATCTCAGGTCAATATTTGAGGCTCCATAGGTCAAAAAAGGGAAAAATTGCGTTTTTTACTAAATTGTTTTTCGCTATTAACTTTGTATGTAATACAGATAACGGAAAACTGTTTACGCCATTGTGTTTATCTTGTCAAGGCGCTTTGAATGATGTACATGGTGACCTTGTTAAGTTAACTTACAAATTTGACCTCAGGTCAAGGTCAAGTGGTGACCCAAGTAGGGCATGGTACATATGGGAAGACGTGTCTCGACGAGACAAACACATTGATGTCTGTTTCACTCCTCTATCTGCATTATGTCGGGAGTTATTGACACAAAAGTGATGGTGACCTCGCATGACCTCAAATGACCCAATAGGGGTCACTGAACAAAAATTACACTTGGATCATCAAGAATATTCTATAATAACATGATCCAGAAGTAATTGGACTAATATCATGCATATCCTTAGCATTTGTATATTTCCCCATTGACTTATTATGGGGAGGTTACGAAATTGACCTGACCATAGGTCACCGATATCAAAATTCCGAGATAAACGAATTGTAAGTACTTATGTCCTCATGACATCCTGTAAGTTTCAAACTGATCGGTGCAAAACTCTGGCTTTGGCACAACTGCAAACATTTTTGGAGGTGGGGTCACTTGACCTGGTCTGGTGACCTGACCTGAGATGACCCGAGGTTATTTTTCTTCTTCAAAAGGTGCGCAATTGATGTCCTGACAGGTGTGTGAAAATCCGGCGGCGCTGCGCGCCGCCGTTTTTTCGCTATCTTTGAAAAACCTGAGGGGGCGGAAATCAACCCCCTGCAGTACGCGGGTTAATGAAGGCACGACATGGTGCCGGTAAACGACCTGAAGCTCTACCGGCAGCTGGTCTTCTACAGGTAAGTAGAGCCCTTCATGGTACACATTTTCGGCCCCCATTCCGTTCCAGCCCATTCAGCCAGACCCAAACCTGTTCCAATCCGAATTCATAATTGATGGGGCTCCCATTCCCGCCCATTTCAGCATATTGCACATGTGGTGCTAAAAAATGATATGGTCTGTCCCAAACCCGTTCCAACCCGTTACATTTCCCAAAAATTGACCTATTCCCACCCATTCCCACCCATTTCCATCCCATTTCCATTCCCATCCCATTTCCATTCCCATATAGGATTCCAATACCATGAAAGGTTCTACAGGTAAGCCACCAATGAAGATTGATTAAATCTATAAACTATCCAACATTGATGTTAAACATTGTTGTCTATACATCCAATGTGCATACATACATGTATACATGAAGCTAAATTTCCTCAGGTCGGTGGATCTCCCGCTGGCGGACGCGGCTCTGGAGAAGCTACGGAGTCGCGTTGGTACCTGAACGCGACTGTGGTGCCATTTGCGCTTTTCTCCGATCTCCTGACACCTGAGAAGTCGAAGTTGGCGGTGACCATCACCAGCTACGCGGGAACGGCCGGCGAGCCGAAGGTGCAGCCGCCGTCCTTCCCCGAGGTGCGACCCGGACCGAGCTCTGTGACCTGGTGGGTGAGCACAGCTTGATCCTGTTCTGGCTGCTTAAGCTGGGCCACAGCTGGATGGAGATGCTCCCGGCAGAGTGGAAGGCGAGACAAGACTACGGCTCGGTGAAGGAGTTTGTGACTACGGTGAAAACGACAAATGACGTCGCAGAGAGGGCAGTCAAGATGATTACCGACTATGCAATCATCCTTAAAAACGACGAGCAGAAGAGGCAGTGACTCCTTCAAGGAGTCGAGCAGAGCCGCAATCGATATGGTGACACTAAGAAATCCACGCTCAACAAGAAATGAAAGCAGCCAATGCTGATGACAGTAAGGTATAGACGTTGATGACGTGTTTCACTCTCTGGTTTGGATAAATACGCTGTTTGCAACGTTTTCGAAGCGACGCGCTGTAACCGGAATACATGCACTCTGACATCTCTGATTTTATTCGTTGCCTGTTTCATTTAGAGCCGGCATTGGTCTGATAGCACTGCAATGCCATATAATCATTCAGAAATGCAGATTGGGTTGATGGTAAACGAATGCGCAACAATGGGAAAAAGGGGGACAAAAATTAGATTTACAAACAAAAAGAGTTCCGGGGTCTAATAAAATGTTCCGGGGTCTAATAAAAAAATGGACACCATATTCGTGATCAGCATGGTTGAAAGCATGGGAAAAATGCGTAATAAAATGTTCCGGGGTCTAATAAAAAAAATGGACACCATATTCGTGATCAGCATGGTTGAAAGCATGGGAAAAATGCGTAAACCTAAATGTCTTGACAAAAGTTTAAAAATGACTCGCCGTAACTAGTCTAGTACCATCCGCGTTAACCGTGTAATAAGACTAGTCTAGTGCCACCCACTGGCGGATCCAGGGGGGAGAACGGCAGGGGCTAAAGCCCCCCCCCCCATCCCAAGCTCGACAGGGGCGGCAATAGAAACTAGCCCCCCCCCCCCCCAAAAAAAAAACATTCCGCTGAAACTGGCGATGAAAAAATGGGTACCTACTGCCTGCGAAAAAATAACTTCTTGCGAAAGAAGTATTGTTTTGTTTTGCCTCGTTCGTGTTTCCTCTATTTACGAGCGAGCGCTTCGCGCTCGCTCGTCTTTCCGTCGTATATGGGAAACATCTGAATATGAGCGGTCCCGACCCGTGGCGACGCTTTTGAGAAGCTCATATCTCTGCAACCACACGTCCGATTGACAAGCTGACCTCTTTGCTGAACAGCCCCATCCAACCTACCCTGTTTGAGACAGGTGCTGACTCATGTGGGCGACTACCACTGCGCGTGGCGCGTGCCGCGGAGGGGTGTTGAAAAATGTTTTCTCGCAAAAACTCTGCAACGGCTGAGCCGATTGTGTGTAAATTTGGTGGGTGGTTAGGGACCCCTCAGTCGCCAATTTTCCACAAGTCAGGGGTGGGGTGCCTCTGCACGTGCGCACGTGCACACCCCTATTTTATATCTCAGGAACGGCTGAACCGATTGTGTTCTAATTTGGTGTGTGGTTAGGGACCTCTCAGCCGTTGCCTTTCCACAAGATAGGGGTGGAGTGCCTCTGCACGTGCGCCACGTCACCCCTATTCTATATCACAGGAATGGCTGAGCCGATTGCGTTCAAATTTGGTGTGTGGTTAGGGACCTCTCAACCGCCAGTTTCCCACAAATTAGGGATGGGGTGCCTCTGCACGTGCGCACGTGCACACCCCTATTCCATATCTCCGGAACGGCTGAGCCGATTGTGTTCAAATTTGGTGTGTGGTTAGGGACCCCTCCGCCGCCGCCTACCCACAAGTCATGGGTGGGGTGCCTCTGCACGTGCGCACCTTTTGTATCTCAGGAACTACTAGCCCGATCGGGTTGAAATTCACCATACATTTATTTCGCGCTCGCTCGTTCATCGCCAACTACGGCGCCTTACTGGTTGTAGCATTTTGGTAGCAGTAGGGATAGGGAAAGTGGCACGTCTGACGCTATTTTGGAGTGATTCACAACCAACGTAAGTTATAATTTTTCCACGCAGCGTCACAGCCTTTGGTCTCCTGCTGCCTGCTCGGTGGCAGAGGAGCGCGTGAGTGAATTTCCTTGGTATCACTGGCGGATCGGGGGGGCGGCAGGGACCCCCCCCCCCCATTCCAAGCTCGACAGGGCGGCAATATAAATTAGCCCCTTCCCCCCCCCCCCAAAAAAAACCACTGAAACTGGCGATGAAAAATGGGTACTGACTGCGAAAAATAACCTTTTGCGACAAAAAAAAATATCGTTATTTTTTTCCTCGTTCGTGTTTCTTCTATTTTGAAGCATTTTGGTAGCAGGAGGGAAAGTGGCGCGTGCATATTTGGAAATGTCGAATACAAAATCCAGACCCATCAGACATAAGTAGCCATAAGTCAGCCAAAACTAAACATATTGCTTTGAAATTCGGTGTGGGTATTATATATACTTCGTTCTCCAATATATATTCCGGTTTTTGAATATGTTTGGAAATTTTTATTTGGTGGATTTTGTCTCCAATATCTTGAGCGTTGACTGACTTATGACTCCCTAAGCAGTGGCGTACGCAGAAATTCACAAAGGACCAAGTATGGACGATGCCCAAACCAAATGTCAAAGCAATATCTTGAGCGTTGACTGACTTATGACTCCCTAAGCATCCTAAGCGTACGCTATCCTAAAGCGTACGCAGAAATTCACAAAGGACCATATATTGGAGAACCAAGTATGGACGATGCCCAAACCAAATGTCAAAGCAATATCTTGAGCGTTGACTGACTTATGACTCCCTAAGCAGTGGCGTACGCAGAAATTCACAAAGGACCAGGCCATTGCCTTGAGGGGGGCCACCCGATCGACAGGGCCGCCACCAATATTGGCGTAATTCTGCAGTGTGGGGGGGGGGGGGGGGGGGCCTCTCCTTCCGCACTGTGCGGAAGGCCATTGCCTTGAGGGGCGCCACCCGATCGACAGGGCCGCCACCAATATTGGCGAAATTTTGCAGTGTGGGGGGGGGGGGGGCGCCTCTCCTTCCGCACTGTGCGGAAGGAGAGTCACTGGCCGGAGGGGCACCGTCACTCGCCAAAGAGGGGCAATCACTAGTCGGAGGGGCGCCGTCACTAGCCGGAGAGGCGCCGTATATGGCAGGGGACGCCCTCACTGGCGGGGGCGCCGTCACTGGCCACAAGAGTGGCGTCACTGGCCGGGGGAGCGTCCTCACTGGCCGGGGGAGCGTCCTCACTGGCCGGAGTGGCGCCGTCACTGGCCAGAGGGGCGACATGACTGATCGGAGGGGCGCCAGCTGCATGGGCGCATCGAGTCCAAAGGACCAGGTCATGACCTGTATGACCTGATAGTTGATACTCGGTACGCCACTGTCCCTAAGTATGATGGGCCTTGATTTTATATTCGACATTTCCAAATATACGTGGCGGGTCTGTCGCTATTTTCGATCTGGAGCGATTCCTGCAACCAACTTACGTTCAAAAACGTCGCGTTTTGGCGCCAAAGTTTATAGCGCTGAATAGCGTGCGTGGAACACATTTCGACAGTATTTGAGGAATTGTGACTGGGACTTGGGTATCGTTGTTTTTCTTTTCCCTGTAAACATGTAGCCAAATAAAATTCACACTTTGTGAATGTATAGGTAAAGTTAATATTTTTCATTGTCAAGGTTATTTTAAATTACTATAGCTTGGGATGGCCACTTTGGCCTCGGGTCATATCCAGACTCAAGTAATTTCAGGTACCAATTTTAAATCTGACACCCATTTTGCACCATGCTTAGGTACTTATCCCGGTGCATTGTATGGGTGCTATGAGTAGAGGTCTCACAATGGTTAGCATTTCCAACTAGTCAAGATCAGACTCAGCATGAACTCAGCTACAAAAAAAAAATGTTTGAAAGCGACAGGAGAGGTCAAATTGGGTTTGTCTGTTTTTTTACTACTGGCGAATTCAGAGGAGTGGGGGCATTAGGGGCAAATGCCCCCCCCCCCCCCCGGAGCATGGCGGGCATTCAATACAAGGATGTCCCCCGCCCGTGTGTTCCTGCATTGGCTGTAAGAAGTGATAATTAGGAAGACAAAAAATCCCCCCCGGTCAATGACTTTCTCTGAGAACCCGACACCACCCTCCGCTCAACGATTTTTCGCGTTGACGACCCGACTCCAACCCCCCCCCCCCCCCCGGTCAACAACTTTTCGCTGCTGAAGCGGAGCGAAATTTTACCCCCCCCCCCCCCCCCATTCTCGGACCGCCAGTGGTGCTACCCGCGTTATCCGTGTAATAAGACTAGTCTAGAACCACCCGCGTTATCCGTGTAATAAGACTAGTTTAGTACCACCCGCGTTATCCGTGTAATAAGACTAGTCTAGTACCACCCGCGTTATCCGTGTAATAAGACTAGTTTAGTACCACCCGCGTTATCCGTGCAATAAGACTAGTTTAGTACCACCCGCGTTATCCGTGTAATGAGACTAGTCTAGTACCACCCGCATTATCCGTGCATCATGTCTGATTGCAAGAGACTGCTACCAACGTCCGCAAACCACACCCTGCGGCCAAATAGGTCTGCGCCTACGACCTGCCGCGATCGAACTTACACATCACCTGGAACCAGTGGCGTACCCAGGATTTACTCCAGGAGGGGGCAATTTTTGCTCAGGGGGCATACAGTACTCCCACCAAAGAAAAAACTCACCGGATTTGGCCCACTATATTTTTAAAAAGGGCATATTTTCACCATTTTTCTCTGAAAAAATCATTCATTTTTTCGACCAAAGGGGCGCGTACAAATCTTCAGGGGGGGGGCAATTTTCCCGTTTGCCCCCCCCCCCTTGTGTACGCCTATGCCTGGAACCACACCTGTATAACGCAGCTTTTGAGCTGGTGCCCTTCACCCCAGCATTGAACCCGGCGGAGACACGGCATCTACCGGCACAGCAGCACCACAGGACCACACGTGCTCGGAGCCCGGATTCACTGGGCTATAGATCCAACTTCACAATGTGTCGATGGATCCACTGGGATCATAGAACCGCCTTCAACATTGGTCGACGGATCCGCCGGGATCTGAGATCGCATGCACCATTTTGCATTGGGAGCCACTGGAATCCCAGATCCGCCACAATGCAGCCACTGGAATCCCAGATCCGCCATAATGCAGCCACTGGAATCCCAGATCCGCCATAATGCAGCCACTGGAATCCCAGATCCGCCATAATGCAGCCACTGGAATCCCAGATCCGCCATAATGCAGCCACTGGAATCCCAGATCCGCCATAATGCAGCCACTGGAATCCCAGATCCGCCATAATGCAGCCACTGGAATCCCAGATCCGCCATAATGCAGCCACTGGAATCCCAGATCCGCCATAATGCAGCCACTGGAATCCCAGATCCGCCATAATGTAGCCACTGGAATCCCAGATCCGCCATAATGCAGCCACTGGAATCCCAGATCCGCCATAATGCAGATCTGTAAGTAATTCAGTCAGTAATTTCCAATACGTTGTAAATGGAACTAGTTCTTTATATTGGTTAGTGCTTGTGCGAGGAACATATTGTATAGGCAAATTATAATTAGTTTTATCATTTATGACCTCTTCCTCGAAATTAAAATATAATAGTACCAAAAAACGTTATATTAATATTTCGATCACAGATCTTCATCAGAAATTATACATTACCAAAACGACAATAATCAGAATACAAGTTTCGACTGCATATTGTTTCCCGCGTTTTTTTACACATTTTCGCGCGACATTTCTCGCGAACTTTATTCATACGGGCACATCCTTCTAGAGGATACATCAACTTCGGTCTGCATAAATAGTCGACATCATCTCGCATATATATCACAGCATCACCTATTAACAAACAAACATTCAAGCCCATATCTAACAATATGCATAAATATACAATAAAACGGGGGAAAAAATACAATGTTGCCAAACCTAAAAAGATGTATCTACACGAACAATGCCATCGCAAAAGGGCGGAAGTGTTGAATTTTACATGATTGGCCACGATGACACATTGGAGTTCAGCTTTGGTTGTTCCTTTCTAATCAAAATAGACTCTGCGATTTTTCGGTCCGGGTGGTCCTTAGCTCTGTAAAGCACTTGAACTTGAATGGGTGTAGGGGGTGTGCCCCGCTTCAGGATGAGCCATCTTGAAATGGTCCCCCATCGGTGTATCATCCTTCCTGCCTACCATGTCTCGGACATGTTCATTAAATCTTAGTCTCAGCGGGCGTTTGGTTTCTCCTATATAATTTGCGTCACAGAGCTTGCACCTAAGCTTATACACAACATTTTTCTGTGTGCACTGTCCTCTAAACCCACTCTTGCATAAATTACATCTATTTCCCCCCGGGCAGCGAGGCGGCGTGAAAGCTGAGCGCACTAACTGACTTTTCAACTTATTTTCGTTTCTCCAAGCTAGCCTAACGTTTAAGCCCGATCTTTTCACCACCTTTTTTACTTTGCAAAGCAAAGTAAAAAAGCCAGACAAGCCAGACAAACCAGGACCAGGTGCGACAGGAGGACGTTTATCAGCCGCCTCCAGACGCAAACAGCGAAGAAGGACGGAGGGATCGAGACACGGGCGATCTGCAACAGAACAACGGTGACCCGGTGGACGGCGACGGGCGACGAGCACAAGAGGGCGTCACGGCAGGAGGACAGCCGGACGGCGGAGACCAGGTGGGCGGAGACGAGCGCCACACGTCCCGAGGAAGCGTTCCTAATTTGAATTTTAGGTTTCCAGACACCAGTAAAAGGTTCCCGCCCCCTTCTAATGTAGACATTGAGCGCAGCCTGCACAAACTGAAGCTAGATGTAGTGCGTACCTATAAAAATCACAGAACTGATAATGGTAACGTAACAACCGATGAAACAGAGTTTATCAAAGATCTAGGTAAAAATGAAAACGTTATTGTGAAACAAAGCGATAAATGCAAGGGTCTAGTGCTTCTTGACAAGGATGACTATAAGGACAAAGTAGAGGCTATTTTGAATGATCCCCAAAAGTATGAGAAACTCCAGAAAAATCCCGTCCCAAAAGTAGAGGCTAAAACTAAACAAGTGTTTAAATCTGTAACCAGGAACAAACTTCCAGATAAAGTTGTGGAGGAACTGACGCCTAGGCACAGCAGGACACCCGTTTTTTACGGTTTACCTAAAGACCACAAGCCTGCTCTTCCTTTGCGTCCTGTCGTTTCAGGCTCGGGGGGACCCACGGAAAAGACAGCTTGCCTTCTTGAAACGATACTTAAGCAGCTTTTGGCATTCATCCCCACCCACCTCTGGGACACTAAGGATTTCCTCTCACGAGCAGCGGACCACAGTAGATCTAAGCCACTACCCGAAGGGGCCATCTTTTTCAGTATAGATGTGGTCAATCTATATGGTAGCATACCAGTAGCAGAAGCGATAGATGCCGCCAAGGAGAAACTCGAGACTCATGGCCAGGACATTGAGACGTTTGGGCTCAGCTATGAGGATATTTGTACTCTATTAGAACAGTGTCTTCGCAATAACGTCTTCTCGTTTGGAGATGACTTCTACAGGCAGAAACAGGGCATCGCTATGGGTAACCCTTGCGCTCCTCCTTTAGCGATCATTTTCTTGGATAGGTTTGAGCAGCAGGCTTTGGCGAACGCAGTTCACAAACCGGACTTTTTAGTCAGATACATAGACGACTATGCGGGGATTTGGACACATGGGGAGCAGGCACTGTTAGAGTTCCTTCAGTATCTCAACAGCTCACACCCGAACCTGGAATTCACACTGGATCACTCAACAAGAGACAAAGGGGTCCCTTTCTTGGACACTTGTGTAACAATCACTACTTCCGTGACAGGACAGCGTAAACTGGAGACGGAGCTCTACATTAAGCCGACAAACTCAGGGATCGTCTTGCATGCTTCATCAGCTCACCCTACAGCTACCAAGCACAATATGATCAGGAATATGTTTCATAGAGCCTTGAACAATTCATCTAGCAAAGAAAAAGAGGATGGTAGCGTAGATAAAATTCACACCTTACTTTTAGGGAATGGGTATTCACTGAAACTACTGAAAAGGCTCTTCAGGGAGGTTCGCCTGTCCAGAGGCGCTAGACACAGGCGGAAACGGACAGCGGGGGAGGATGGGTACTTAACGCTACCATATATTGACGAAAATTTGCTTTGCAAAGTAAAAAAGGTGGTGAAAAGATCGGGCTTAAACGTTAGGCTAGCTTGGAGAAACGAAAATAAGTTGAAAAGTCAGTTAGTGCGCTCAGCTTTCACGCCGCCTCGCTGCCCGGGGGGAAATAGATGTAATTTATGCAAGAGTGGGTTTAGAGGACAGTGCACACAGAAAAATGTTGTGTATAAGCTTAGGTGCAAGCTCTGTGACGCAAATTATATAGGAGAAACCAAACGCCCGCTGAGACTAAGATTTAATGAACATGTCCGAGACATGGTAGGCAGGAAGGATGATACACCGATGGGGGACCATTTCAAGATGGCTCATCCTGAAGCGGGGCACACCCCTACACCCATTCAAGTTCAAGTGCTTTACAGAGCTAAGGACCACCCGGACCGAAAAATCGCAGAGTCTATTTTGATTAGAAAGGAACAACCAAAGCTGAACTCCAATGTGTCATCGTGGCCAATCATGTAAAATTCAACACTTCCGCCCTTTTGCGATGGCATTGTTCGTGTAGAT
>JAXIVJ010016915.1:0-27522 GCA_036785665.1 Chirona hameri | reverse complement strand
CGGGATTCGAACCCGCGCTTGGCCATCGCTCGATCTGCATGGGTTCACGAGATGCTTAATAGCTCGAAAACGAACCTCACGGCGTACACTTTTGAACCCGGAAATCGAAAGAAAAATATTCACGCTTCATTTCTAGCTACTTTTTATTGTCGTATCGGTTGCAGGTAAAAAAGCCGTGGGCCCGTAAAATGGCTTTTTAACATGGAACCCTATGCCCTAGTAGGAAAATGTACGCCGTGCTGCCATATGGACTTTGGACCCCCTAGTTGTCACAAGTTGTCGTTGTGAACAGCACTAATAATACTGTCGCCTGTTTTGAAGGCAACCGTGGAATGTGTACCGTGGAAACAGGAATGTTGGCGTGCGGGAGCCGTTTGGGTTTTAATATTTTTAATTTGTATAATTCATATTATCGAGTAGTGGGTTCCATTTTTTGTCTTCAAAGATTGAGTGATGTTCGACGTATATCAATATTAGAAGGCACCCGTGGCGATGTAGAAATCATAGTACTTCGCTATTCTGAGCTGGAGCACGCATGATCTATTGAGATGTCTCAAATATTCAATTCAATACGATATTTCACAACTGGAAGGATATCGTTCAAGGTATGTTCCATTTTCTTTATATTGGTTAGTGCTTGTGCGAGGAACATATTGTATAGGCAAATTATAATTAGTTTGATCATTTATGACCTCTTCCTCGAAATTAAAATATAATAGTACCAAAAAACGTTATATTAATATTTCGATCACAGATCTTCATCAGAAATTATACATTACCAAAACGACTAATCAGAATACAAGTTTCGACTGCATATTGTTTCCAGCATTTTTTTTACACATTTTCACACGCCATTTCTCACTATCTTTATTCATACGGGCACAACCTTCTAGAGGATACATCAACTTCGGTGTGCATAAATAGTCAACATCATCTCGCATATATATCACAGCATCACCTATTAACAAACAAACATTCAAGCCCATATCTAACAACATGCATAAATATACAATAAAACAAAGAAAAAAAAATACAATGTTGCCAAACCTAAAAAGATGTATCTACACAAACAATGCCATCGCAAAAGGGCGGAAGTGTTGAATTTTACATGATTGGCCACAATGACACATTGGAGTTCAGCTTTGGTTGTTCCTTTCTAATCAAAATAGACTGCGATTTTTCGGTCCGGGTGGTCCTTAGCTCTGTAAAGCACTTGAACTTGAATGGGTGTAGGGGTGTGCCCCGCTTCAGGATGAGCCATCTTGAAATGGTCCCCCATCGGTGTATCATCCTTCCTGCCTACCATGTCTCGGACGTGTTCATTAAATCTTAGTCTCAGCAGGCGTTTGGTTTCTCCTATATAATTTGCGTCACAGAGCTTGCACCTAATCTTATACACAACATTTTTCTGTGTGCACTGTCCTCTAAACCCACTCTTGCATAAATTACATCTATTTCCCCCGGGCAGCGAGGCGGTGTGAAAGCTGAGCGCACTAACTGACTTTTCAACTTATTCTCGTTTCTCCAAGCTAGCCTAACGTTTAAGCCCGATCTTTTCACCACCTTCTTTACTTTGCAAAGCAAATTTTCGTCAATATATGGTAGCGTTAAGTACCCATCCTCCCCTGCTGTCCGTTTCCGCCTGTGTCTAGCGCCTCTGGACAGGCCAACCTCCCTGAAGAGCCTTTTCAGTAGTTTCAGTGAATACCCATTCCCTAAAAGTAAGGTGTGAATTTTATCTACGCTACCATCCTCTTTTTCTTTGCTAGATGAATTGTTCAAGGCTCTATGAAACATATTCCTGATCATATTGTGCTTGGTAGCTGTAGGGTGAGCTGATAAAGTATGCAAGACGATCCCTGAGTTTGTCGGCTTAATGTAGAGCTCCGTCTCCAGTTTACGCTGTCCTGTCACGGAAGTAGTGATTGTTACACAAGTGTCCAAGAAAGGGACCCCTTTGTCTCTTGTTGAGTGATCCAGTGTGAATTCCAGGTTCGGGTGTGAGCTGTTGAGATACTGAAGGAACTCTAACAGTGCCTGCTCCCCATGTGTCCAAATCCCTGCATAGTCGTCTATGTATCTGACTAAAAAGTCCGGTTTGTGAACTGCGTTCGCCAAAGCCTGCTGCTCAAACCTATCCAAGAAGGTTTGAGCAGCTCGGGGGGACCCACGGAAAAGACAGCTTGCCTTCTTGAAACGATACTTAAGCAGCTTTTGGCATTCATCCCCACCCACCTCTGGGACACTAAGGATTTCCTCTCACGAGCAGCGGACCACAGTAGATCTAAGCCACTACCTGAAGGGGCCATCTTTTTCAGTATAGATGTGGTCAATTTATATGGTAGCATACCAGTAGCAGAAACGATAGATGCCGCCAAGGAGAAACTCGAGACTCATGGCCAGGACATTGAGACGTTTGGGCTCAGCTATGAGGATATTTGTACTCTATTAGAACAGTGTCTTCGCAATAACGTCTTCTCGTGTGGAGATGACTTCTACAGGCAGAAACAGGGCATCGCTATGGGTAACCCCTGCGCTCCTCCTTTAGCGATCATTTTCTTGGATAGGTTTGAGCAGCAGGCTTTGGCGAACGCAGTTCACAAACCGGACTTTTTAGTCAGATACATAGACGACTATGCGGGGATTTGGACACATGGGGAGCAGGCACTGTTAGAGTTCCTTCAGTATCTCAACAGCTCACACCCGAACCTGGAATTCACACTGGAACACTCAACAAGAGACAAAGGGGTCCCTTTCTTGGACACTTGTGTAACAATCACTACTTCCGTGACAGGACAGCGTAAACTGGAGACGGAGCTCTACATTAAGCCGACAAACTCAGGGATCGTCTTGCATGCTTCATCAGCTCACCCTACAGCTACCAAGCACAATATGATCAGGAATATGTTTCATAGAGCCTTGAACAATTCATCTAGCAAAGAAAAAGAGGATGGTAGCGTAGATAAAATTCACACCTTACTTTTAGGGAATGGGTATTCACTGAAACTACTGAAAAGGCTCTTCAAGGAGGTTCGCCTGTCCAGAGGCGCTAGACACAGGCGGAAACGGACAGCGGGGGAGGATGGGTACTTAACGCTACCATATATTGACGAAAATTTGCTTTGCAAAGTAAAGAAGGTGGTGAAAAGATCGGGCTTAAACGTTAGGCTAGCTTGGAGAAACGAGAATAAGTTGAAAAGTCAGTTAGTGCGCTCAGCTTTCACGCCGCCTCGCTTCCCGGGGAGAAATAGATGTAATTTATGCAAGAGTGGGTTTAGAGGACAGTGCACACAGAAAAATGTTGTGTATAAGCTTAGGTGCAAGCTCTGTGACGCAAGATATATAGGAGAAACCAAACGCCCGCTGAGACTAAGATTTAATGAACATGTCCGAGACATAGTAGGCAGGAAGGATGATACACCGATGGGGGACCATTTCAAGATGGCTCATCCTGAAGCGGGGCACACCCCTACACCCATTCAAGTTCAAGTGCTTTACAGAGCTAAGGACCACCCAGACCGAAAAATCGCAGAGTCTATTTTGATTAGAAAGGAACAACCAAAGCTGAACTCCAATGTGTCATCGTGACCAATCATGTAAAATTCAACACTTCCGCCCTTTTGCGATGGCATTGTTCGTGTAGATACATCTTTTTAGGTTTGGCAACATTGTATTTTTTTTCTTCGTTTTATTGTATATTTATGCATGTTGTTAGATATGGGCTTGAATGTTTGTTTGTTAATAGGTGATGCTGTGATATATATGCGAGATGATGTCGACTATTTATGCAGACCGAAGTTGATGTATCCTCTAGAAGGTTGTGCCCGTATGAATAAAGATCGCGAGAAATGTCGCGCGAAAATGTGTAAAAAAACGCGGGAAACAATATGCAGTCGAAACTTGTATTCTGATTATTGTCGTTTTGGTAATGTATAATTTCTGATGAAGATCTGTGATCGAAATATTAATATAACGTTTTTTGGTACTATTATATTTTAATTTCGAGGAAGAGGTCATAAATGATAAAACTAATTATAATTTGCCTATGTTCCATTTTATTATGCTATTTTGTCCATTTTGTGTTAGTGGGGAAGTAAACATCTTATGGGTATGGTGATACAACTACGATTCTGATTACTACAATACAACTACGATTCTGATTCTGATTCTGATTCTGATTCTGATTTTTCTGGCTCAGAACACTTGTTAGAACACTTGTAGTTCCACTTTTGTTTAAGGCAGCCATAGGTGATTTAATTTAATTATCTAATGCATTGCACTGGCTAATTCTGCAATTTGTTGTGTGATTCTTGATCATTTGATAATGTTAAATGTTGTTTGCTCTTGCTTCCATCAGGTTGAGGAGGCACTGGAGAATGGGGGTGCCAAGAAGGAGACCTACTTTACTGACTACACCACCCATCTAATCGTGGGCGAGTCCCCCGACGAAGATGTCGTCAATGAAGCACATGACCTGTATGAGAAACCAGCCCTACAAGCAGGCTGGGTCACCCTGTCAGCGGCCGCTGGAAAACTACTACCGTATCCTTTTCTGGCGGACTTGGGTTGGACATGGTGTCTAGTTAGACATCATGGTGCCTCAACGTTTAGAAGTGACAACTTTTGTTTTGCTGTTAGAGGATAAACTCTAAGAATAATGGAGTCTGGCCTAGTTTATGTTAGAATAGTTGACACATTTTTATGCCAAACTCAGTTCAACAATGGATATTGCATTTTAAAACGAAATTCAGTGAAATATTACCAACATTGAGATGAGTAGATCGCTGGACATATTTGGTTAGAATCGTTTCTAGGCAGCTGACTTGTTACAGTGTTCTTCAGTGCTCTTCGCACCCATGCTTGTCCCGATGCCCCCTCCCCATCACCCCCTGATCCGTTGATCGCCTTGACTATGACGCCCCACATCAGTCTCGCTGCGTTTAACTACGCTCCGAACCAGCTGTTCCGCGGTGTGCGCGTCTGCTGCAGTCGGCTCGGCCAGGAGGACGTCCGTCTCGTCTGGGCGCTGCTCACCTACCACGGGGGCGCGTTCCAGCGCCGGCTCGACACCAGGTGCACTCACCTGGTCATCGGCGAGCCGGAGGGCGTGAGTAGCGGTGGTGATGGGGGGGGGGGGGGTCAAGACTGGCCGGGGAGATTGGTGGTGGTGGTGGTGGTGGTGGTGGTGGTGGTGGTGGTGGTGGTGGTGGTGGTGGTGGTGGTGGTGGTGGTGGTGGTGGTGGTGGTGGTGGCGGCGGCGGTGGCGGCGGCGGCGGCGGCGGCGGCGGCGGCGGCGGCGGCGGCGGCGGCGGCGGCGGCGGCGGCGGCGGCGGCGGCGGCGGCGGCGGTGGCGGTGGCGGTGGCGGTGGTGTGTTGCTCTATGATCGTGACACCGGAGTGTGGGCATTTGAGACAAGGCCATGACATGACGATGCAATCAAAACACAATTTGAGCCGTCAGTCATGAGCGTTTCAGACGTGTGGTGTGTATGTTAAGTAAGTGCTGCAGCTTTTGCCGTTAAATCGTTTATAATTAGATTGGCCACGCCACATGACCAAATCAGTCGGTGCGCACATAATCCGGAATCATCTTCATGATCATCCTCAGAATTTGTTTCATGCTCATTATCCACGTCAACGAATTCGACGTATCATTTTTAATAGCAGCTGTATTACAAACTATGTTGATCCTCTCTCGCCTCAGACGTCCTTCAGAAGTCTCCCCCTGTCCCTGACTGCTCGGACACAATTTGTGACCGTGTCCCGTCTGGCGTCTCAGGCGATGTATGCGCAGTGTCTGGAGCCGGGCGGGCCGGTGCCGGTGACACCTGACTGGGTGACCAGTTCTGCTGCGAAGGGAGCACTGGGCGAGGTGGCCGCCTTCCACCCTCGCCTGCTGGTGCCGCCGGCCCCGGCCACGCCGCCGCCGCCGCCGCCGCCGCCCGACCCGGCCCTGGCCGCCATCACAGGCTTCGGGGAGCAGGAGGATCGCAAGCCGAGCGGGGAGCAGGAGAAACAGCAACAGCTGGCGCTGCTCAAACAGAACCTGCCCTGGAATCAGCCGGAGAAGGTGAGAATTGAGATGGCTGGCCTAGAACCAGGCTGATAGTGCGAGAGGTTCCTGGAGAATGTATCTTGGAAATTGCCGGGCAAGGTAATCATATAATGTGTAATGCGTAGGCATTACCTACGTTTACCATCATGTTTGGGTTCGCGTCATGCGCATGAATCATGTCTTGCGTCCCGGCTCGGAACCGTTACGTACTCGTTTCACTTGGCTATGCTTTGTTGTGCTTAGTTACGGTTTCATTTTTTGTTTGTTTTGTTTTTGGTTCAATGCTTTCTGGATGGTCACTAAAAACGTTTCGGTTACCATTACTTCTCCGTCCTCTTACCATCCGTCTGCCCCCCCCCCCCCCTCTGGTCTGTTCAGCCGGCAGCTCTCCTGGCCTCCAGTCTATTGGCGGGTCTGCGTCCGGCCGCCATGGCGCCGCGGCCGCCCGGCTCCGTACCTCAGTCGGTGGCGCTGGCGGGCGTCCGACAGATGTCGCCCCGGATGGCGGCCGCCGGACAAATGCAGCGTCTGCCCGTCCAGCTGCAGCAGCAGGTCAGTCGATGGGTTAGAGGAGAGGGAGGGAGGGTACCACAGGTCCCGACATGTTGAGTTTGGTCACGTCGGGGAGACAGGATGGGAGAGGGCTGTGGCGACATGCGTATTTGGTGCAGATGCTGATCGAGTGTGTATCGATTGGGCGCCAAATGACCTTAGCCGTCGGAGCGCCCGAAACCTCAAATAATCATCGAGTGTTACCGATTGGGCGCCAAATGACCTTAGCCGTCGGAGCGCCCGAAACCCCAAATAATCATGGAGTGTTATCGATTGGTAACCCTTGTAATGCTGTGCTATCAAGTTCGTAGTACAATATGTATATCTTAGTTTTTTTTCTTCTTTGTGGAAGGATATTAAATGTCTGTTTCTGTACCCAATGGCTTGAACTGCATCATAAATAATGTTTGTTGCTGCACTGTAAGCCCTGAAAACATGGGCAACAGTCCGATGTTGACGTTCACCGGCATCCATGACACACCTGTCTGTAGATTCGGTCTCCCCTGCAGCAGCCGCACCAGAGGCCGCAGCAGCACCCGGGTCAGCAGCCGCGGCCGCAGCAGCAGCAGATGGTGCTCACACCGCAGCAGCGCCAGCAGCTGCTGGCCCAGCAGCAGCAGCGCATGCGTACTCCGCAGCAGCTGGCGCAGGGCCAGCAGCAGATGATGGTGCAGCACCCGCAGCAGATCATGACGTCACAGCAGCAGATCATTTCTCCGCAGCAGCAGCAGCCGCAGCAGATTATCACATCGCAGCAGCAGCAGCAGCCGCAGCAGGTGTTGGTGTCGCAGCAGCACGGCCAGCAGCCACTGGGTCCGCACGCGCAGCGTGTGCTGACCTCGCAGCAGCAGCACGTGATCTTGGCGCAGCACCAGCCGGCCGGCCAGCAGCAGCAGCTGCTGCGACACCCCGGCCAGCCGCACTTCATCCAGCGGCAGCCGCTATATTCGCAGGCGCAGCCGGCGCAGCAGCCCGGTGTGTTGGGCGTGCAGACGTGGCGGCCGCCCGTGCAGCCAGCCGACGGAGCGCGGCTGGGCGCTCAACAGCAGCAGCAGCAGGGCGTTCAGCAGCAGCAGCCGGCCGGCGCGGCAGGCCCGGGCGCGGTCGTCGGGCCCGGCCAGCAGCGGCCCGCCTGGCGCGAGGACCACATCGTACAGTTGCACCAGCAGCGCCTGGCGAGTCTGGACCCTCAGCAACGGCAGCAGTACCTGGAGCGGATGGACCCGCAGCACCGCAACATCCTCATCAGCCACTTCCAGCGGCAGCGCGCTCTGCAACAGCAGCAGCAGCAACAGCAGTGGCAGGCGCAGCGGCCTGGGATGCAGCAGGCCGGCCAGCAGCCGGTCATGGCGGGGCAGGCGCAGCCGCCGCGGCCCGGGATGCAGCAGGCCGGCCAGCAGCCGGGCATGGCGGGGCAGCTGCAGCGCCAGCCGCCGCACTCCATCCAACAGATACAGGTCAGATACCGAACAGACAGGCCGAGTGGGATAACCTCCGAAATGTCTACCGCCGGAACTTCCGCATGCCCAACAACCAACCTTCGAAATAATTTGCAACCACGTTTTCCGAAACCGAAGAGTTGTCCTGATCCAGGGTTACCTGAACCTCCAGCTTCAGAGCGTCGACCTACAGAACATCAACCTTCTAAACCTTGACTTTCCGAATTGCATCCTTTAGAACCTGAATCTCCTACCTTTAGAACCTCGGCCTTTAGCACATCGACCGTCAGAACCTCGACCTTCTGAACCTCGACCTTCTGAACCTCGACCTTCCGAACCTCGACCTTCTGAACCTCGACCTTCTGAACCTCGACCTTCAGAACCTCAACCTTCAGAACCTCAACCTTCAGAACCTCAACCTTCAGAACCTCAACCTTCAGAACCTCAACCTTCAGAACCTCAACCTTCAGAACCTCAACCTTCAGAACCTCAACCTTCAGAACCTCAACCTTCAGAACCTCAACCTTCAGAACCTCAACCTTCAGAACCTCAACCTTCAGAACCTCAACCTTCAGAACCTCAACCTTCAGAACCTCAACCTTCAGAACCTTAACCTTTAGAACATCAACCTTCAGCACCTCAACCTTCAGGAACCCATCCTTCGGAATCTCAACCTTCAGGAACTCATCCTTCAGGAACTCATCCTTCAGGAACTCATCCTTCAGGAACTCATCCTTCAGGAACTCATCCTTCAGGAACTCATCCTTCAGGAACTCATCCTTCAGGAACTCATCCTTCAGGAACTCATCCTTCGGGAACTCATCCTTCGGGAACTCATCCTTCGGGAACTCATCCTTCAGGAACTCATCCTTCAGGAACTCATCCTTCAGGAACTCATCCTTCAGGAACTCATCCTTCAGGAACTCATCATTCAGGAACTCATCCTTCAGGAACTCGTCCTTCGGAACCTCAACCTTCAGGAACCCATCCTTCGAAATCCAACCTTCAGGAACTCATCCTTCGGAATCCAACCTTCAGGAACTCATCCTTCAGGAACTCGTCCTTCGGAACCTCAACCTTCAGGAACTCATCCTTCGGAACCTCAACCTTCAGGAACTCATCCTTCGGAATCCAACCTTCAGGAACTCATCCTTCAGGAACTCATCCTTCGGAATCCAACCTTCAGAAACTCATCCTTCGGGAACTCGTCCTTCAGGAACTCATCCTTCAGGAACTCATCCTTCAGGAACTCATCCTTCAGGAACTCATCCTTCAGGAACTCATCCTTCGGAACCTCAACCTGCAGTAGCTCATCCTTGTACTGCATCCTCTGATCCTGGACCAGAGGAACCTCGGCATCAGCGACTTCAACCACATGAATCACGGCCCTTGGGCCATGGCTCGTCAACATCTTGACATCAGAGTCTTGACATTGTAGCCTCTGGGGAAGGTGGAGCTTGATTGCCTGCGTGTCGATTAAGCGCCCTCACCGTCACCAGCGCTTTACCAGTTGCCGTGAACATGATTGCTGCTTCTTATACTACTGCGAGGCAGGATAGTGGCATACCTGGTTGTTTGTAGGCTGGCATAGCTGGTTTGTAGGCTGGCATAGCTGGTTTGTGGGCTGGCATAGCTGGTTGTTTGTAGGCTGGCATACCTGGTTTGTAGGCTGGCATACCTGGTTTGTAGGCTGGCATACCTGGTTTGTGGGCTGGCATACCTGGTTGTTTGTGGGCTGGCATAGCTGGTTGTTTGTGGGCTGGCATAGCTGGTTGTTTGTGGGCTGGTATAGCTGGTTTGTGGGCTGGCATACCTGGTTGTTTGTAGGCTGGCATAGCTGGTTTGTAGGCTGGCATAGCTAGTTTGTGGGCTGGCATACCTGGTTTGTAGGCTGGCATACCTGGTTGTTTGTAGGCTGGCATAGCTGGTTGTTTGTGGGCTGGCATACCTGTTTTTTTGTAGGCTGGCATAGCTGGTTTGTGGGCTGGCATACCTGGTTGTTTGTAGGCTGGCATAGCTGGTTGTTTGTGGGCTGGCATAGCTGGTTTGTAGGCTGGCATACCTGGTTGTTTGCAGGCTGGCATACCTGGTTTGTAGGCTAGCATAGCTGGTTGTTTGTGGGCTGGCATAGCTGGTTTGTAGGCTGGCATAGCTGGTTTGTAGGCTGGCATACCTGGTTTGTGGGCTGGCATAGCTGGTTTGTGGGCTGACAGCTGGTTTGTAGGCTGGCATACCTGGTTTGTAGGCTGGCATAGCTGGTTTGTAGGCTGGCATACCTGGTTTGTGGGCTGGCATAGCTGGTTTGTGGGCTGGCATAGCTGGTTTGTAGGCTGGCATACCTGGTCTGTGGGCTGGCATAGCTGGTTGTTTGTATGCGGACGTTGTCCTGACCCGTGCCCTATGTTGTCCTATGTTGCACAGGGCGTGGTGCGGCCGGTGCGGCCCGGCCTGCCTCTTCAGGTGCCAGTTGGTCAGCAGCAGACCGGCCCTCGGCTGGTCACCCAGATCACACGGCCACAGACGCCCAACCAGCAGATCATACAGCAGGTCAGACCGCCGGCCGGCAAAGTCGGACGCTGAATGATGGCCAAAATGTCCGCCCCTGTAGCTCAGTTGGGAGAGCGCCGGGCTTCTGACCTCACCCGATAGTGGCTGCCCGGGTTCGAGTCGCTTCGGCGCTCGCTATTTGCCCCTGACTGGGATGGCATGTGGCCAGTGGCAGCGGTCGCACTCAATGTCAGGTGACGTCAGAGGGCGGGGCGGACCGTGTCCAGGTATGTTGGGCACGTACAAATTTCGCTTCTAAATTCTGCCGGACGCCAGGAATTGCTCGATCGGGTGGTGGGGTCAGGGCCTGCGCAACAAGCTATGCTTAGCGCGGGGCATGACCTCGGAAATCCATCCATTCAAAAACATTCGGACTAAATGTATTTTTATTTAAATACCGTGCTTTCTTCGTTGTTGCCTCTTTTACAGCTGTCTGATGACATCTGGCAGGGTGCCTATGGTATCAATGTTTTGTTCTGTCTCAGTATTGCCACTTTCAAGAGGATGACTTGTCACATGGACTGATCAGCTGTGATCCATAGTCGGCCGCAGTTACTGTGACCTGTGACCTGTGGTCCATAGTTGGCCGCGGTTACTGTGACCTGTGACCTGTGATCCATAGTCGGCCGCGGTTACTGTGACCTGTGACCTGTGGTCCATAGTCAGCCACGGTTACTGTGACCTGTGGTCCATAGTCGGCCACGGTTACTGTGACTGTGACCTGTGGTCCATAGTCGGCCGCGGTTACTGTGACCTGTGATCCATAGTCGGCCGCGGTTACTGTGACCTGTGACCTGTGATCCATAATCAGCCGCGGTTACTGTGACCTGTGACCTGTGGTCCATAGTCAGCCACGGTTACTGTGACCTGTGACCTGTGATCCATAGTCAGCCGCGGTTACTGTGACTGTGACCTGTGGTCCATAGTCAGCTGCGGTTACTGTGACCTGTGGTCCATAGTCAGCCGCGGTTACTGTGACTGTGACCTGTGATCCATAGTCAGCCACGGTTACTGTGACTGTGACCTGTGATCCATAGTCGGCCGCGGTTACTGTGACTGTGACCAGTGATCCATAGTCAGCCACGGTTACTGTGACTGTGACCTGTGATCCATAGTCGGCCGCGGTTACTGTGACTGTGACCTGTGGTCCATAGTCAGCCACGGTTACTGTGACCTGTGATCCATAGTCAGCCGCGGTTACTGTGACCTGTGATCCATAGTCAGCCGCGGTTACTGTGACCTGTGATCCATAGTCAGCCGCGGTTACTGTGACCTGTTATCCATAGTCAGCCGCGGTTACTGTGACTGTGACCTGTGATCCATAGTCAGCCATGGTTACTGTGACCTGTGGTCCATAGTCGGCCACGGTTACTGTGACCTGTGGTCCATAGTCGGCCACGGTTACTGTGACCTGTGACCTGTGATCCATAGTCGGCCGCGGTTACTGTGACCTGTGGTCCATAGTCGGCCACGGTTACTGTGACTGTGACCTGTGGTCCATAGTCGGCCGCGGTTACTGTGACCTGTGGTCCATAGTCGGCCACGGTTACTGTGACCTGTGACCTGTGATCCATAGTCGGCCGCGGTTACTGTGACTGTGACCTGTGATCCATAGTCAGCCGCGGTTACTGTGACCTGTGATCCATAGTCGGCCGCGGTTACTGTGACTGTGACCTGTGGTCCATAGTCAGCCACGGTTACTGTGACCTGTGATCCATAGTCAGCCGCGGTTACTGTGACTGTGACCTGTGGTCCATAGTCAGCCACGGTTACTGTGACCTGTGATCCATAGTCAGCTGCGGTTACTGTGATCTGTGGTCCATAGTTAGCCACGGTTACTGTGACCTGTGATCCATAGTCGGCCGCGGTTACTGCGACTGTGACCTGTGGTCCATAGTCAGCCACGGTTACTGTGACCTGTGATCCATAGTCGGCCGCGGTTACTGTGACCTGTGACCTGTGATCCATAGTCAGCTGCGGTTACTGTGACTGTGACCAGTGGTCCATAGTCAGCCACGGTTACTGTGACCTGTGATCCATAGTCGGCCGCGGTTACTGTGACTGTGACCTGTGATCCATAGTCAGCTGCGGTTACTGTGACTGTGACCAGTGGTCCATAGTCAGCCACGGTTACTGTGACTGTGATCCATAGTCAGCCGCGGTTACTGTGACTGTGACCTGTGATCCATAGTTAGCCGTGGTTACTGTGACTGTGACCTGTGGTCCGTAGTCAGCCGCGGTGACTGTGACCTGTGATCCATAGTCGGCCGCGGTTACTGTGACTGTGACCTGTGGTCCGTAGTCAGCCGCGGTGACTGTGACCTGTGATTCATAGTCAGCCGCGGTTACTGTGACTGTGACCTGTGATCCATAGTTAGCCGCGATTACTGTGACTGTGACCTGTGGTCCGTAGTCAGCCGCGGTGACTGTGACCTGTGATCCATAGTCGGCCGCGGTTACTGTGACTGACCTGTGATCCATAGTTAGCCACGGTTACTGTGACTGTGACCTGTGGTCCGTAGTCAGCCGCGGTGACTGTGACCTGTGATTCATAGTCAGCCGCGGTTACTATGACTGTGACCTGTGGTCCGTAGTCAGCCACAGTTACTGTGACCTGTGATTCATAGTCAGACGCGGTTACTGTGACTGTGGCCTATGGTCCATAGTCAGCCACGGTTACTGTGACTGTGACCTGTGATCCATAGTCAGCTGCGGTTACTGTGACTGACCTGTGGTCCATAGTTAGCCACGGTTACCTGTGATCATAGTCAGCCGCGGTTACTGTGACTGTGACCTGTGGTCCATAGTCAGCTGTGGTTACTGTGACTGACCTGTGGTCCATAGTTAGCCACGGTTACTGTGACTGTGACCTGGGGTCCATAGTCAGCCACGGTTACCTGTGACTGTGACCTGGGGTCCATAGTCAGCCACGGTTACCTGTGATCTGTGATCCATAGTTAGCCACGGTTACTGTGACTGTGACCTGGGGTCCATAGTCAGCCACGGTTACCTGTGACTGTGACCTGTGCTCCATAGTCAGCCGCGGTTACTGTGATCTGTGATCCATAGTTAGCCACGGTTACTGTGACCTGTGACCTGTGGTCCATAGTCAGCCGCGGTTACTGTGACCTGTGGTCCATAGTTAGCCACGGTTAGTGACCTGTGGTCCATAGTTAGCCACGGTTACTGTGACCTGTGGTCCATAGTTAGCCATGGTTACTGTAACCTGTGGTCCATAGTTAGCCACGGTTACTGTGACCTGTGGTCCATAGTCAGCCACGGTTACTGTGACCTGTGGTCCATAGTCAGCCACAGTTACTGTGACCTATGGTCCATAGTCAGCCACGGTTACTGTGACCTGTGACCCATGCCGTATTTCGGTCCCACTTACATATTTTACACCTTCCTGCAACCCCGAAATTTACATGTAATTCTTTCGTTCTGTTTACCCGCTGCCTGCCGGTAATTTCAGGTGCGGCCGGCGCAGATTGCCACCTCGGACGCTCAGGAACCGATACAGCAGCAGGTCCAGCAGAATCTGGAGAAAATCAGACAGTCCATGGCGGCTCAGCAGCAGCAGCAGGCTCAACAACAGCAACCGCAACAGCAGCCACAGCAGCAGCAACAACAGCATCAACAACAAGTCCAGCAACAGCAAGCACAGCAGCCTCAACAGCAACAGCAAACACAACAGCAAGCGCAACAACCACAACAGCAACAAGTACAGCAACAGCAGCAGGCACAACAACAGCAAGTACAGCAGCAGCAACAACAACAACAGGCCCAGCAGCAGCAGGTGCAACAACAACAGCAGCAGGCGCAGCAACAGCAGGCGCAGCAGCCGGTTATGCAGCCTCAGATGGTGCAGCAGCGGCAACAGGTGGTGGCTCAGGGTGCAGCCGGTCAGCTGCAGCTGCGTCAACCGCTTCAGCAGCAGCCGAACGTGTTGAGTATGCAGCAGCAGCTGGTGCAGCGGCAGCAGGCGGCGGCGGCAGCGGCACAGGCCGCTGGAGGACAACAGGTGGGTATGGGGATCAGTCGCGCCTTGTGCCCCCCGTATGGGCCTTGATCATGTTATGACCGGAGACTTATTACTCCTGTATATCTCTTCTAAGTTCCTGTCAAGAATTGGGAGTGTTTTTGTGAATCAATTTTGTAATCAACTGTGTAGCGTTCTTAACGACCTTACGGTCATCTTGTTTTGTTAGCATTGCTTTCCATAGTTTCCCAGCAGGCAGCAGTCTTGCCGTCCTGCCAACTGACCACGGCGTCCTTAACCCGCGCACTGTAGGGGGGGGGGGGTGATTTCCCCCCCCCCCCCCCCCCCCCTCAGGTTTTTCGCAGATTGCGAGAAGAAAAAAACGGCGGCGCGCAGCGCCGCCGAGTTCTAGCACACCTGTTAGGACATCAATTGCGCACACTTCGAAACAAAAATAACCTCTGGTCATCTCAGGTCAAGTCACCAGACCAGGTCAAGTGACCCCCAGGTCAAGTGACCCCCAGGTCAAGTGACCCCCAGGTCAAGTGACCCCCAGGTCAAGTGACCCCCAGATCAAGTGACCCCCAGGTCAAGTGACCCCCAGGTCAAGTGACCCCCAGGTCAAGTGACCCCCAGGTCAAGTGACCCCACCTCCACTTTGAAGAAGAAAAATAACCTAGGGTCATCTCAGGTTAGGTCACCAGACCAGGTCAAGTGACCCCACCTCCAAAAATGTTTGCAGTTGTGCCAAAGCCAGAGTTTTTCACCGATCAGTTTGAAACTTACAGGATGTCATGAGGGCATAAGTACTTACAATTCGTATATCTCGGAATTTTCATATCGGTGACCTAAGGTCAGGTCAATTTCGTAACCTCCCCTTAACCCGCGCACTGCATGGGCTTTGCGCCGAACACGAACTGCAGGGGGGTTGATTTCCGCCCCCCCCCCCCCCGAGATCGCGAAAACTACGCAACGTAGCGAGAAGCGGAAAAAGGCATGTGATAGCTTCATACATGTTCTATCGAAAGTATTTCAGTGTTTTTTTTAAGTCAGGTCAAAATTGAGGTCACCAGAGGTCATCAAAGGTCAAATTTTCCAGTTTTTTTCCTGTTTTAGGGCATCGCTCCAGAAATTCCCATATATCTCAGAAACAATGATAGTTAGAAACAAACGGAAAAAAAGACAACGCCAGCCAGTGAAATTTGCAATCGCTAAGGTGTCCTCAGATTTGATCTCAGGTCAATATTTGAGGCTCCAGAGGTCAAAAAGGAAAAAATGCCGTTTTTTTTGCTAAATCGGTCTTTGCTATTAACTTTTTACTTAATAAAGATAACGGAAAACTGTTTGCGCCATTGTGTTTATCTTGTCAAGGCGCTTTGAATGATATATATGGTGACCTTGTTAAGTCAACTTAACAATTTGACCTAAGGTCAAGGTCAAGTGGTGACCCAAGTAGGGCATGTTGCATATGGGAAGAAGTGTCTCGACGAGACAAACACATTGATGTCTGTTTTACTTCTCTATCTTCATTATGTCGATAGTTATTGACAACAAAAGTGATGGTGACCTCGCATGACCTCAAATGACCCAATAGGGGTCACTGAACAAAACTTGCACTTGGATCATCAAGAATATCCTATAATAACATGATCCAGAAGTAATTGGACTAGTACCATGCATATCCTTGAAATAGGAAGCATTTGTATATTTCCCCATTGACTTATCATGGGGAGGTTACGAAATTGACCTGACCTTAGGTCACCGATATCAAAATTCCGAGTTATACGAATTGTAAGTACTGGTGCCCTCATGACATCCTGTAAGTTTCACCCTGATCGGTGAAAAACTATGGCTTTGGCACAACTGCAAACATTTTTGGTGGTGGGGTCACTTGACCTGACCTGAGATGACCCGAGCATATTTTTTTTCTCAAAGTGTGCGCAATTGATGTCCTAACAGGTGTATCAAAACCCGGCGGCGCTGCGCGCCGCCGTTTTTTCTCTATCTTTGAAAAACCTGAGGGGGGGGGGGGCGGAAATCAACCCCTTTGACTTATTATCCCTGCAGTGCGCGGGATAATAAGTCAATGGGGAAATATAAAAATGCTAAGGATATGCATAATATTAGTCCAATTACTTTTGGATCATGTTATTATAGGATATTCTTGATGATCCAAGTGTATTTTTTGTTCAGTGACCCCTATTGGGTCATTTAAGGTCATGCGAGGTCACCATCACTTTTTTTTGTCAATAACTCCCGACATAATGCAGATAGAGAAGTAAAACAGACATCAATGTGTTTGTCTCGTCAAGACACGTCTTCCCATATGCAACATGCCCTACTTGGGACACCACTTGACCTTGACCTGAGGTCAAATTTTTAAGTTAACTTAACAAGGTCGCTATGTATATCATTCAAAGCGCCTTGACAAGATAAACACAATGACGTAAACAGTTTTCCGTTATCTTTATTACATAAAAAGTTAATAGCGAAACACGATTTAGCAAAACAAAAACGTCATTGTTTCCTTTTTTGACTTCTGGAGCCTCAAATATTGACCTGAGATCAAATTTGAGGACTCCTTAGCGATTGCAAATTGCACTGGCTGGCGTTTGCTTTTTTCCGTTTGTTTCTAACTAGCATAGTTTCTGAGATACATGGGAATTTCTGGAGCGATGTCCTAAAACAGGAAAAAAACTGAAAAATTTGACCTTTGATGACCTCTGATGACCTCAATTTTGACCTGACCGAAAACAATACTGAATACTTTCGATAGAACATGTATCAAGCTATCAAATGCCGTTTTCCGCTTCTCCCTACCTAGCGTAGTTTTCGAGATATCAAGGGGGGGGGGCGGAAATCACCCCCTCCCCCCTGCAGTTCGTGTTCGGCGCAAAGCCCCTGCAGTGCGCGGGTTAACAGGGAGGGGGGCTGTCAGCCCCCCCCCCCCGTAGGGCGAAGGTGAAAAAGCTTCCGTAGGGCGAAGGTGAAAAAAGCTTCCGTAGGGCGAGGGTTAAACCCGACAACACCACCACACCACCGCCGACTGATCCGTCCCGCCCCACCCTTCTCCGACAGATCCTGCAGCGTCAGCAGAGTGTTCCGCAGCCGTCAGCCAGCGGCCCCGGTGTGTCTCAGCAGCTGCTGCAGCGTCAGCAGAGTGTTCCGCAGCCATCAGCCAGCGGCGCCGGCGGCCCTGGGGTTCCTCAGCAGCTGCTGCAGCGTCAGCAGAGCGTTCCGCAGCCGTCAGCCAGCGGCGCCAGCGGACCCGGGGTTCCTCAGCAGCTGCTACAGCGTCAGCAGAGCGTTCCGCAGCCGTCAGCCAGCGGCCCCGGGGTTCCTCCTCAGCAGCTGCTGCAGCGTCAGCAGAGTGTTGCGCAGCCGTCAGCCAGCGGCGCCGGCGGCCCGGGGGTGCCTCAGCAGCTGCTGCAGCGTCAGCAGAGTGTTCCGCAGCCGTCAGCCAGCGGCCCCGGAGTGCCTCAGCAGCTGCTGCTGCGGCAGCAGAGTGAGCCGACAGTGTTGCAACCCGGCCAGAGACTGGTGCAGGTTGGCGGTCAGCAGGTGGTCCTGCCACACGGCCAGCCGCTCACCGCCGAGATGAGGCAGCAGATACTGGTACGGAAAACTTTAGAATTTCTAATGATATACATTGAGACTTAAGACAGCAAACTTAAGACAGCCTTCGAAGTACTCAAATACGGTCAATTGAGATATAACATAGGTGTTTCTTAGAGGTGCACTTGATTTCATACATGTAGTTATCACATGCAGACAATCATCCGCCTGCCATTACTATGACGCGTTATGAGCTGTTGGTTCCTTACGTGAACTATCGCGTGCTCACATCTTGCACCCCACGCTCTGACCATCACCTCCGTGCACCGCAGAACAACCAGCAGAACCTGGTGCAGCCGAAGACGAAGACGGCGCTGGCGAACCTGCTGAACAACCGTTTGTCGAGCGGCCCGATGAGCGGCTCCTCCACCCCGGAGACCCCGGGAACACCTGTGATGACCACACCACCGCAGAGCGCGCAGACGGCGACCGGCGAGCAGTCACGGCCGCAGCCGGTTGGTCCTGCGCAGAACGGTGAGAGGATGGAGGTCAATATGAGAGACAGGTAGGGTAGAGTCAGAGCGCGCAGCCGGCGGGCAGAGAGCAGCCGCAGCCGGGTGGTCCTGCGCAGAACGGTGAGAGGATGGGGGACAGGATGTAGAGTCAGAGCGCGCAGAACGGTGAGAGTGCGGAGACAGCGGGGAGCGAAGGTGGAGAGACAAGATAGATAGTAGACTGGCCATTTGTGTAGACAGTTAAGTGATTTACATAATTAAGCGGTATTGTGGATAATTCAGGGATTTCGTACAGCGTTCAGTGTCGATAGCGTCAGCGACTAAGTAGCTCTGCGATGCCAGCTGGTAATATCCACTGACTGGACCAGCGCGGTGATACTGACGGTCTCTCCGTGCTGTCCCCGTGTCGGCAGCGGCGGCGGCGAGTGACACGGCCGCCAAGTTGTCGGCCATGCAGTTGGGTTCGGCGGGCGGCGGGGCGACCCCTCCGGCCGGCTATCGGCTGGGAGTCAGTCCCCAGAAGGCCGGACAACAGGGCACCGCCACCCGCGCGCAGTACTTTGGGGTCGACCCCAACATCAACCGTGAGTCGGTGGGATCGAATCCCGCGGCAGGATCGGTGTTTGGTGTTGGTGTTCTGGCGAGCTGGTGCCTGGTAGCTGATCAGAATATGTGGCAGTATGCAATCGTGGTGATATGTTGAGACTTCGCAGAGACTGCCAAATAGCCATGCAACACTGCATCGCTATGTCTATAGCATGGTGTATTCAGTGTGAAGGTGTCTCGTTCTTGCATGCTACTGCTGTAATTGTATAGGCTGTTCGGCTCCGTCTGACCTGTCCGTCCCCTGTGCCCGGCAGTGCCGCCGGACCTGTGCCTGCTCGGCTGTGTGTTCCTCCTGGTGGACTACCAGCAAGCCTTGCCGGGGGACGAGCTCAAGTCCTGGTGCAAGGTGATCAGTCAGTTCGGAGGCGAGGTGGAGCAGGCGTACAGTTCGCACGTCACCCACATCATCTGCCTGCAGCTGAAGAACGCCGTCGTGCAGTCGGTCAGTGGTCGGTCCGGGGCCGGAACGGAGTACAGCTGGGGTGATACTCCTTACCTTCATGATACTCCACTGGCAGTCGAGACCAGCAATGAGATCGAGACAGCCGCTCAGATGGTAGCTGCTGGTTTGTGTGGCTGGTTGTAATCGTTTGGTGCGGATGCGCTAGTGACGTTTATTTGACTTTTTGTTGCTGATATGAAGCAGTTATTTTTTGTCTTTCTTTAATTCGCCTTATTGAAGAGCTATATGACGTCGTAAGGAGGCCATGTGTGAACTTTTCTCCTCCGTGTGGTTTATTTGTGTGTCGTCTGATTTCTCCTGTGTTTAGGTTGTAAACCCTCGCGACACTTAGCTCACCCTTATCGCTCTGTACGTACCTGACAACGCCCCGTCTCAGAACCCCGCTGAGTGTCTCCGTCGCCCTGTGTCTCCCTCAGGCAATGCGTGACGGCAAGCGATGCGTGACGGCCTACTGGCTGAGTGACGTGCTGATGCAGCATAGAGTGACGCCGCCGTGGCAGGCGATCCACCTCCCGGTGCCGTACAGGTGAGGCTGCTGTCCTGGTCGTGTCCCCCCGTGCACAGATACTGGGCGGGGTACCGTCCCTGTTCACCTCCCGCCCGCGCTCTGCTGACAGTGCGCTTTGGTACCGGCTGTCTAACGCTTGGGTGGTGTTCTTCATGGCAGGTGTGATTTGGAAGTTAGTGGTGGAAGGGAAGTTGTGTGTGAAGTCATGTGGCTCGCTCAACTTCACTGATTTAATGTGTTGTGGTTATAGGGTATTTACAGACAGGTTTTACTGAAAAGGGTGTAGTGTGTACGGTGTATGCCTTCTGACGTGGTGGTAGTGGACGCTTTAAATGAAATGGGACGATTTCAACGAGATTAGAAGCAACATTGGACACTTAACTTCATGATGCTGCCTTAAACTCAATTCAGTAATAGCCAGTTGCATTCTGAACGTTTGTTTACCATTCCAGTGACACCGACAAGCCCGGTAAGAACCTGATCATCTGTATCTCGGGGTTTGAGGACAAGGAGCGCCACCGTGTGAAGCACATGATAGAAGAGTGCGGGGCGAAATACACCGGATACCTCACCAGGCACAACACCACCCTCATCTGCCGCAAGTAAGGACGGGGAGACGGCTGTGTGGCTGGAACACGGCGCTGCGGTGTCTGGCAGTGAATTTATGTGATGTGGGTGGGAGGGAATTTAAATTCGTGTGGACGATTTTGTGAAGATAGGAGCTAAAATACAGCTATACTAAGTCGGATATTGATATCAGCCACGATGACATATTGAAGCATTTACGTATCAGGTAATTGTTCGCGCTAGGTGTTTCTTTTGGTGCTGACCATTGCTCAGCGTCTCTTCTCTCGTTCTGACCATTTCCCGCGCTCTTCACACAGGCCCGAGGGCGCCAAGTACACTAAATCCCGCGAATGGAAGATACCCGCCGTGAACCTGCACTGGCTGAGCGAACTGCTGCTGGGCAACCAGAGCGTCTCTCAGCTGACGGGCCACCAGAAGTACCAGCAGTTCAGCCTGGAGGACCCGTTCCGCATCGACTACAACCTGGTGCCGCACCTGCTGGCCGCCTGGAAGGCGCCCATCATCGTCACCAGGGAGATCTGGAGCCGCTACAAGGAGAACCCGCCACCCAGGAACAAACGCAAGGTACGTGGCTGAGGATGTTGGGAGGGGAGGGGGTGGCCAGGGTGAAGATGTTGCTTTATGCAGCGTCAGATGTCTGGGGACGTTGAATGCGGTATAGTTCGCACTTAGGTGGTTGAAGTCATAATGCAGTGAAGGATTACACATCCACATGGATAGTTTTCGTACAAACCTCATTACAAATCCCCCTACTGCTGCAGGATTTTCTAGTGCTGTAACACCCGTGCGTCACCGGCATGGCCACTGTTCGTGTTCGTCGTGTGTTGTGCCCCTGTCTCTTGACCCTCTCCTCTCCCCCTGCCCCGTGCCCTCAGATGCAGGAGATCGAGGCGGACCGCTCTCTGAAGAAGACCACGCTGTCGCCGTGTCTGTCCGAGCCGGCGCCGCCCCCGGCAGACTCCGAGAACGGACCGCGCGTGCTGTTCTCGGGCGGCACGGCACCCGGGCTGCCCGAGACGGTGCGGCGGCTGGGCGGCTCGGTGGCCTCGGGACCGACCGTGGCCACACATCTGGTCATGAACCATATACAGCGCACTGTGAAGTTGCTGACGGCGCTGCCCAGCTGCTCCCTGATAGTGTCGGAGAAGTGGGTGGAAGAGAGTGGTAGAGCAGGCAGGTTCCTGCCAGAGCAGCAGTTCATGCTGGCCGTTGAGGAGTTTGAGAAGAAGTTCAACTTCTCGCTGGCTGCCACGTTGGCCAAGTCGGACCGTCGCGCCCTGTTTAAGGTAGGCCCGGGGCGGGTGAAGGGGTAAATACATTTCTCATTCATTCATTCATTCATGCATTAATTTTGTCTTAAACAGTCAGATCGACATTCAATGGATTTGATTAGGTTATGGATCCAATGAATTGATCCAATCCATTTAATATCTTTTCCTATCATGATTTAGTTTTAACTTTTGCCACAAATCATCTGCAGTTGCCATTTTACCTCTGCGATGTTGTGTAGCACGTCTGTTCAGCCCCTGCTATACGTCTGTTCAGCCCCATTATCGCTGCGCCTGTCTCGGCACTCCTCACAGCGTCCCACACGTCATCCGCGCCGCAGGGGATGAGTTTCCACATCACGCCGGGGGTGATTCCGGGTAAGCGGGTGCTGGTCGAGATCATACAGTGCTCGGGCGGTACCGTGGAGGACAGGATGCGGCCGCTGAAGGCGCTGAAGGAGGCCCGTCTGCAGAACCACTACATCATCACCTGTGAGACCGACCTCCACCTCGTGGACGACATCTACAATGCGGGACTGCGTAAGTGTGCGGGGAGACGGCGCAGGGGGAATGTAGCGGGACTGGGGGGGGGGGGGGGGGGGGGGGGACACGCAGCTGCGAGTGCGAGGGAATTTCACTCGGCGAAAATATGGGAAGAAGAGGGATAATGAAGATCTTGCATGCGACGGAATTCACTGTCTAGTTATGGCATGCTACTGGACCACTAGGCACTGACATAAAACTGCAATTTTCGAGACATGCACCCTGCTCATCATCACCATATTTCCTCTTACGTGTCGATCGATGCGTTCCGTCCCGACCACGTGTACCGCCTCCGAGCCTGACCCCCCGCCTCTGTGTGTACTGCAGCTATCTACAGCGCCGAGTTCGTGCTGAGTGCCGTGCTGCGACAGATGATCGACTACACGCGCCCTGCAACGTCCGGCCGCAGCAGTAGTGGCCAGCTGAGGAGCCGGCGGCCAGCGGCGGCGGCGGCCACCACGCTGGGGTCGGCCGCGGCGCGAGCGACGCTCCCGGCGCCACCGCGGCGTGCGGCGGTGGGGTCAGCTCGCGCTCAGTGCCCGGGCGGAGCGGCGCAGTTGGAGGGAATGCAGCGCCGCGAACAACGATGGGACAGAATGTGGATAGAGACGGCAGTGGTGCGGCACGTCGAGCGCCGCCCGGGTGGGGTACGCTCGGGCTGGGGGTCTCTCCCGCGTCGAGAACATTCGGACAGGGGATGGCGTCACGTAGCAGTAGTGGTGCGATCTCCAAACTGCCTGTGTTGAGTCAGAGTGCGGTGGAGGAGGAGCTATCGGCGTATGGTAGCGACGATCGACGTCAGGCGCCGCCCGCATGGAGGGCGGTTGGTAGTAGGGTTACGGCGCGTGGCAGAGGCAAGGGATCCGACCCAGTCCCTGCTGCACACATACATGCCATAGTGAGGCAGCTGATGGCATGCGCAAGGGAGGTCTATGGCCCCACCCCAGCTGCCGGCGCGAACGTGGCGCCAGTGGCCGCTTACGGTAATGGCGGGGGACCCGTCGGCACGACTGGACAGAGTACAAACGCGGATCCGGGGACTCCACACAGCAGCAGCGGTGGTGGCCGGCACAGCACAGTACCCGGCTACTCGGAGTGGACGCCTCGCAGCGATGGCGCAGAGCGCGCCTCCGCTGCCGCCACGGGAGGCGCGGCGGCGGCGGCCTATGGAGACGCTGTTGCTGGAAGTAGCACTGGTGTGGCGGAGTTGCCACTGGAAGGCGACGGCGACGGCCAGCAAACTGTGGGAGACGGTGGTTTTGTTCAGGATGAGTCTGGTGACTGCCTCGGTGCTGAGTATAATAACACCGTGACAGAATATGTCACGGTGGACGTGGTGGCGGCGGAGGTAGCCCACAGTCACACCGAGGACGGCAATACCTCGGGTGGTGAGACAGCGTTGGCGTCAGAAGCGGAGGATGAGGCAGCGACAGCACTGGTGGTCGGCAGTCATGCTGCAGCTGTGCATACCACCGAGAGCGAAGCCGCGTCGGTGTCAACAGGAGCGGAGGTAGCAGTCGCGGCGGGCTCCAGGGCTGTGAGAAGCGGCATCTCGGAGAGGATGCTATCAGACTGCTGTGGTGCAGATCGTCCCGCTCAGATGAATAACGGCGTAGGGGACGGTGCGGCGGTGGCAGGCGCGGCGGACAGCGGCGCTGAATCTGCGGGTCGCACAGGGGGCGAGGCAGCGACGGCATCAGCAGCGGACGGTGGCTCTCAGACCGCGAGAGGTAGCCGTTCGGCTTGGGCGAAGATGTTGGAAGACTGTCCTAGTGCCGATGATAAGACTAAGGCAGCAGACAATAGCAAAGGAGACGGAGCACCAGCAGCACCAGCAGCACCAGCAGCAGCTGCTGCTCTCGACCCTTTGCTGCTCTCCTGCGCCCAGACGCCAGACGCCAGCCCTAGGCGCGGGGCGCCGTCAGCCAGTCTGCCCGGGACCCCCAATCGTGACCTAACACCAACGACGGGAGACGGTGCCGCTGAAGCTGTGCCTACCGCGGTGGGCGGGGCAGAGGCACCACGAACGGGATCTGGCTCTGGCGCTCCCAGAGATAGCCGCTCTACCTGGGAGACAATGCTGGAAGGCTGCTCTAGTGCTGATCGGCCGCAGTGAGTCGGACAACAGTGCAGAAGGCAGACCAGCAGCAGCAGCGGCAGCGGCAGCGGCAGCGGCAGCGGCAGCGGCAGCGGCAGCGGCAGCGGCAGCGGCAGCGGCAGCGGCAGCGGCAGCGGCGGGCAGTGGTGGTGATCCTACGGTTGGTACTCTGGAGGGTCTGGCAGCGACGCCGGCAGATTCGGTTGTGTGAGGCAACCGGTCGGTCTGAGATAGGATGTTGTCAGAATATGACATCACTGGCCGTCCCGCTCAGGCAAACACCTAAAGAACGGACTGCAGCACAGGGAAGACCACCTTCCAGCCCTCCGTCGCAGGAGACACCACGGACGACAGCACGACAGCCGGAACAGTTGCTGGAGAATCCCGCACCGCAGGCTCACGTACATCAGGCGGTCGGTCGATTCTGAAGGGACAGCTATCGGACTGTCGTGGTGCTGATACGGCGGCGGCACAGGGCGACGGAGGGCGGCTCCTCGGCAGATGAAGACACCACCGAGGGTGGGGCGACGGGCAGCGGCGGGCCTCTGCAGCGGGACAAACGCTGTCACGACGCACGGCCGGTGGTGACGAGTCACTGCTGAACCCTGCCGCACTGAGTCACTGGACCCTGCTGCACTGTCACTGAACCCTGCCGCACTGAGTCACTGGACCCTGCCGCACTGAGTCACTGAACCCTGCCGCACTGAGTCACTGATGAACCCTGCCGCACTGAGTCACTGCTGAACCCTGCCTCACTGAGTCACTGAACCCTGCCGCACTGAGTCACTGAACCCTGCCGCACTGAGTCACTGGACCCTGCCGCACTGAGTTTCTGCTGAACCCTGCCGCACTGTCACTGAACCCTGCCGCACTGAGTCACTGGACCCTGCCGCACTGAGTCACTGGACCCTGCCGCACTGAGTCACTGAACCCTGCCGCGCTGAGCAGGCGACCCGACGCTCGGTAGCTGGGGTGACGTCGGCTAGGGTTCGCCGTGTCGCCGGCAGGGGCGCTGCTGTCGGCAGTGACAGTGTTCAGCCGGTGCGGCGGATCCCGACCTGGCTGTACTCCTGCTGTCGCGTGGGCCTGTCACGATGGCCCTGCTGACCTGCTGTCGCGTGGGCCTGTCGCGATGGCCCTGCCGACCTGCTGTCACGATGGCCCTGCCGACCTGCTGTCACGATGCCCCTGTCGACCTGCTGTCACGATGGCCCTGCCGACCTGCTGTCGCGTGGGCCTGTCGCGATGGCCCTGCCGACCTGCTGTCACGATGACCCTGCGACCTGCTGTCACGATGACCCTGCCGACCTGCTGTCACGATGGCCCTGCCGACCTGCTGTCACGATGGCCCTGCCGACCTGCTGTCGCGTGGGCCTGTCACGATGGCCCTGCCGACCTGCTGTCGCGTGGGTCTGTCGCGATGGCCCTGCCGACCTGCTGTCACGATGGCCTGTCGCGATGGCCCTGCCGACCTGCTGTCACGATGGCCCTGCAGACCTGCTGTCACGATGGCCCTGCCGACCTGCTGTCACGATGGCCCTGCCGACCTGCTGTCGCGATAGCCCTGCCGACCTGCTGTCGCGATAGCCTGTCGCGATAGCCCTGCCGACCTGCTGTCACGATGGCCCTGCCGACCTGCTGTCGCGTGGGCCTGTCACGATTGCCCTGCCGACCTGCTGTCGCGTGGGCCTGTCACGATTGGCCCTGCCGACCTGCTGTCGCGATAGCCCGCTGCCGTCGGATGCCTGTGGAGAGCAGGGTATTCGGATTGCCGGATTGCCGTCGAGCGAGATCTGATGTAGCGGGTACTGTGCAGTGCGGGCGTGCCTAGTGCTGTGACCTATTATTTTTTCATTTTGTATATACCCTTCGTATTGGTGCATTATTTCGTATCGTATTGGTGCATTATATATCCAAATTAGAGCCGGCAAGAAGCGGGTGGTCCTTTTGTGTACAGAGCTTACATGTGTATAGTAAATGCGTCTCGCATGAGGTTATGCCAGCGGAGATTTGCTACCGGATTAGTTTCACGAGGCATTATATTTTCTACAGATACATGTACCGTGTGTCGATACTCGGCCAGTGGATCTTTAGGATCCTACAGAGCTTGCCGGGGCCGTGGGTATGTCTCAGTCTGGTAGCTCGCTCGAACGAATCCGGTTTCGAAACGATGATTCAAAATATCGAGGGAAGAGTTGTGTGCTGCCTTTGTTTCACGTGCGGATCTCATGGTCCAGGCACGCGTCTTGTGGATGCAAATAGCCTTGGATCAGGCGCCGCCAAGTTTTCATATGTCACATGCATAGACTGTCATCTCTAACGATAGCTAATAACACTGCCAAGCCGCCCAGATGTGTATCCGTGTCAATCGCGTGAGCTCGTGCCGTGGTGGTGAGATCAAGTGGTGTGCGTGACATCGACGAGTGTGTTTTTATACCCGACCATTTGTAAAGAGACACCTGAATAAATGCCCAGTCCATTCCACCTGTCTTGTCGCAGGCTAATCACAGTGATCGTGCGAGCAGCGCGTGTGCTGCTGGCGGTACATAGACTCGTCCCGGCCGGTCTGCGCCGCGAGCGACCGGGCGGTCTGCGCTGCCGCTGTACTAGCGGGTGGACCAGCGGCGCGGAGCCGGCGCCGCAGTACCGCCGATGAATCAGTGTACACAGGTGTGTGGTGGACGGAGGAGGTGACGCTGCAGGAAGCCTGTAGGCTGCAGTGTGCGGGCCGACACGGTCAGTATACCAGGCAGTGGGTGAAGCGACCGGTACTGGGTGTCAAGTGGTGACCTGTGAAAGTTTAGTG
>JAXIVJ010016914.1:0-25000 GCA_036785665.1 Chirona hameri | reverse complement strand
ATATATATATATATATATATATATATATATATATATATATATATATATATATATATATATATATATATATATATATATATATATATATATATATATATATATATATATATATATATATATAATATATTGACTGAATTATGGCTCCATAAGTATGAGTAACTCATCACATGATTTTATTTTCATGTTTGGCTTTTAGTGACCAGATACAGACAAATACATTATACCAATGTATTTCTGAGACAAAACTGGTTTAAAATCATGCCTTTTTATTTAGATTAATCCATTTCATTTGTTTACATTATGTGACCAAAACGTCACTTAAAGGAAATAGTTGGAACATTTTTTCCAAACACGATTTTATTATATTTTGAAATACAATATATTTGTATATTGTCAAAAATGGCCATACATCGCGCCGATGCAGGAAAGTAGGTCGTAAATTATTAATTTTATCAAAACTATATACATACTCAGTCAGAGTCCTGATGTCAAGCGAATGAAAAAAATGGCTCAGCCAATCAGATTCGAAAGTAGTCGCGTAAGGATATACTCGCATTAGAGAAGTGCCAACCAGCGGTTCGCTTGCTAGCACCAGCTGCAAGCTGATTGGCTGATGGTATAGCCTCTGCCCGGCTACCAGCAGCACCGCATTCCTTAGTCAGCACCGCATTCCTTCGCCAAAAAAAATCTAATATATTCGGCTGGAGTCTTTTCAGTCAAGAAAACGTGCAGATAGGGGTTTCCCAACACGGGCTACAAATCTGGTATCTCAGTTCAAAACTCATGTTGAAGTTTAAACTATTTCCTTTAACCCTATTTGTAACGGGGGGGGGGGCGGATTCCGCCCTTCCAGAATCTCCAGACAGTTTCAGTTGAAGGTGTGATAATAAGCAGTTGAGAAAATGAAGCATAACTGGTTCAGGGCACAGAAACAGCCCTAAGCTGTGTTTCAGTTAAGGATGATTCAAAACATTCACACTGGTCACACAGGGTGATTAATTCAGTCTCAACCTAACTGGTTGAGGGCATGGGAATTGGGAGAAGCCCAATTCCCATGCCCATGTTGTGTTTAGAATGATTCAAAATGGGTATTATTTCAACTTGAGTCCACCTACAAGTTCACACATACATTTTGCACTCTCCAAGGTTTTGTAGTGTGCTGATTCAAAATCTGATACTCATTTGTAGGGCAAATCACCCATCAAATCATCCTAACTAACATGCATCCCCTACTGCTCCACATTTGGTGAAATGGTTAGGTTAGGTTAGGTTATGGCTCATTTTACCTCAAAATGTTCACACTGGTCAGCTCACCTGGCAATACCTACCAATAAGAAGAGATGAGGTGGCAGCTACCATTCAATGTCAGCAAATGCAGTGTTTCAGATTGGGAAAAGGAACCCTGGCTGCAGGTACACAATGTTTGGCAGTCTCCTCACTAACACGGAAGAAGAAAGGGACCTGGGCATTCACATTGATGGTACCCTGAGATTCCACAGTCGGGCAGCAGCAGCTGCTGCAAAAGCCAACCAACTGCTGGGATTGTCTGTAGGTCCTTTGCTAGTCTGACCCAGACATATCTCCCCTTGTTGTACAAGTCCCTTATAATATAAGACCTCACATATAATTTAGAAACTGCATCTGGGGACCACTGTCTAGAGGTGATCAGAAACTCATAGAGAAAGTTCAGAGGAGGGCAACAAAGCTAGTTCCTGAGATATAGTGTCTAGGTCCTACATGGAGCCTCTCCAGGAACTAAGATTGCCATCCTTGACCTACAGAAAACTCAGAGGAGACATGATTCTGATCTTCCAGATATTGCATGTCTCCTGGATGTAATCAGGGTCTACTCCAGCTTTCCACCACCAGGCATGCAAGAGGACACACATTCAAGTTGAACATTACAACAGACAACAGACACCACAACAAACCCTGCCCAGACACCACTTCTTCTCTGTCAGAGCTGCCAACAGCTGGAACAAAATTCCATCCAGGGTCATATCTTCCCCCAACCTGTCCACTTTCCAGGGTTGACACTTGACACACATTGGAGAGACATCCAATGTGTAAGAGTCATTGACGAAAAAATCTTCTAGTAGATAGATTGTCAGAGCTCCCTAAGTTCTAAATATCCGGTCCTACAGGCTAAACAAGCCTCTAAATTATGTGAATCAGTAAGGTAAGGTATATTAATGGTATTAAATAACTCAAAACAAAATATGTTGCAGCATTCAGTAAGTGCAGAATTCAATACACAAAAAGTTTGTAAATATTCTGATTCTATGCTAACAGTCATTGTGGAGATTTTAACCCAGCATTTTAGATGTTCGCAAACTTAGAATATAATAAATATATGCTGATCGTTTGCACTTAACAACAGACTACAGAGAGATAAGCGACTTATGAAGTGGTTTGAGTTGCTACTCAAACTACTTACCTTTTTGGGCTCTGGCTTCAAATTTGAGTCCGAATGAAAATGAAACGTATTCTAAAGATAGGAAATTGCACAAAACCTGCAAATTGGAATGATACTAGGCTTTTAGGCACTAGGGTTATAGGATAGGGCCTGAGCAGTGAGCAAGGCCGTAGCAGTGAGCACTAGCGCAAAATAATTCGGTCCCTGGAATTTGATGCGCAACTAAATGTCATACCTGCGCAATGTTTATAGTCAAATCAATGTTATGAATTTGTCTTCTATAATGCTCCTCAGTTCTGCACCACGTGCAATGTGCATCCCGCATAGTGTTTGGGGTATATTTCTATTTTCTTATAGGGCTATATGGGGCAATAGGTCACCTTGAAAATTGTCTTGAAATTTGGCTATACGGGGTATTTCGAGCTGAAAAAAAACGAATATGGCATTTGTTTGGACGATAGATGGATATAAGACTGTGTCGAGGTGGGGGTCATTCTGTTTGATCTTAGGGAGACAGCAAAATTATATGGAGCTGGTTGATAACATTATGATTGAGATCAAAATGTCCGCAAAAAATCAATAGTCGGTACGCGCGAGGTAATGTCCAAGCCAGCCCCCACCAGTAACAGTTGGCAGCACTCGGGCGTTTGGGCGTTAAAAACCTACTACACCATAGGGTTCCCATGTTAAATAGATGATTTTCAGACGAGACTGGCTCGTAACCTATGGTACATAGTTTAAATCTGACTTCTGGAACAGATAGCTACAAGTCTTAGCTACAACGTTTTTATTTATCCTTTTTCTATATTTTGGGCGTAAAGGGGCTAAATGGGCTTAGGGGTAAAAATGTCTTAACGACCGCTGATCGCTTCCAAATACTACTACAGTACTGAAATATACTACTTCGACAACTACTTCGTAGTATAATTTAATATGATCGCTTCCAAATGCTACTACATGTACTGCAAATACACTACTTTGACTATTACTTCGTATATTTGCTACGTTGGTCAAGCTAGCAGCAGGTTCAGCAGATTGATTGACCTGAAGACAGAAGCTCTATGCCAGTCTGTGCAGGCGAGTGAAGCTCTATGCCAGTCTGTGCAGGTGAGTGAAGCTCTATGCCAGTCTGTGCAGGCGAGTGAAGCTCTTTGCCAGTCTGTGCAGGCGAGTGAAGCTATATGCCAGTCTGTGCAGGCGAGTGAAGCTCTATGCCAGTCTGTGCAGGCGAGTGAAGCTCTATGCCAGTCTGTGCAGGCGAGTGAAGCTCTATGCCAGTATGTGCAGGAGAGTGAAGCTCTTTGCCAGTCTGTGCAGGCGAGTGAAGCTCCATGCCAATCTGTGCAGGCGAGTGAAGCTCCATGCCAATCTGTGCAGGCGAGTGAAACTCTGTGCTAGTCTGTACAGGCGAGTGAAGCTCCATGCCAGTCTGTGCAGGCGAGTGAAGCTCCATGCCAGTCTGTGCAGGCGAGTGAAGCTCTGTGCTAGTCTGTACAGGCGAGTGAAGCTCTATGCCAGTCTGTGCAGGCGAGTGAAGCTCTTTGCCAGTCTGGGCGGACGAGTGAAGCTCTTTGCCAGTCTGTGCAGGCGAGTGAAGCTCTATGCTAGTCTGTGCAGGCGAGTGAAGCTCCATGCTAGTCTGTGCAGGCGAGCGAAGCTCTATGCCAGTCTGTGCAGGCGAGTGAAGCTCTACGCCAGTCTGTGCGTTCCCGAGGCGCGATGGCTACCGCGGCGGCAGGGACGGCTATCAGGGCGGCCGGTCGCCGCTGCCCGAGACGGACCGTCCTACCACCGCCGCCCGAACAGCCGCCGCCGCAGCAGCCCCCGGAGCAGCCGCCGTTGCCGCCGGATGACTGGGCCGCCCCCGTCTCCACCGCCAACACCGACAGAGGAAGACGGAGATGCTGGCTCAGCAGGTGACGCTCGGCAGCAGACGGCAAATTCTCAACACAAAGGGGTCCAGGCCCCGGGCCGGGGCCACCCGCCCACCAGAGGACAGCCTCCCACCCGCGGCGGTCCGCCAACCCGAGGTCAGCCGGCAGGTAGAGGGCAGTATCAACCGGCTGGCCGCGGAGGCCGCGGCCACCATGACCAGTTCAACCAGTACAACCAGTACGGAGAGGAGTAGCAGGTATACTCGGAGGAAGGATACGACACCGACGCGTCGTCGTACGACCAACAGGGAGACGGCTACGGCCAGGAGTACCCGGAGGAAGAACAGTACAACGATGAGAACGACTACGGTTGGCGATTGCGGCGGTGACCACGTGCGACGATGGGAGGACGTGGTCAACGGACTCCGCCTCCTCGTGGTGGACGGTGGGGGCTGCGCGCCCGCCGGGCTTCGGCGCGGTGGACCGGGCGGCCCCAGGCGCGCGTGGTTCGAAGACCACGCGTGCTTCACCAAATGGAGTCCAAAAAGCTTCCGACGTGCGGGACGCCGCGGAGCCGATGCCCTGCGGCCCCGCCGTCTCGCGGCTGCCGCGGTGGTCCGGGGACTGGCAACCTCCGGGCCGCCGCATCACAACGACAACCGACGATCTACAGGACCTTCGCGGGCTCGGGCGCGCCGTATGGCACTGGCGCGTCCCGGCCCGCGTAGGTAAGTGATGCCAGCGCCCCCCGCCGTGAGGCCCGACGGCGGGGGCCAGCGGGACGGCGGCCCGAGGGTGCCCCGGGGCGGCAACAGCCGGCGCGCCAAGAACAGGAGATACCGTCACAACTGCCACGTCCGAAGCCGACTGCTGCTCGTCAGCTGGAACGCGGAAGGGATCCTCGGCAAGGTCGGGGAGCTCGGCCGCTGGCTATCAGACACAGGGGTAGACGTGGTGGCGATCCAGGAGGCGCAACTGGCCGGCCGCGCGCTGGCACCGGGGTACCAGACGGCCGTTGTCTCGCGCAGGGCCCGCGGCAGGAGGGACGACGGGCCAGTCCGGGGAGGTGATGTGGCGATCATCATCAGGGACGGCCTCAACTTCCAGATCATCCGGGAGTCGCCTCTCCAGCCACAAGACGACACCACCGAGTGGTGCGCCATCCGTGTCATCCTGAGCGCACCAAGTCACTCCAACCAGCTTAGACGCTACCTCGACGTCTACAACGTGTATCGCCCGCCCATCAGGACGTCTACGGCGGACGAGCGGGTGGATCGCTTCTCACTAGAAGCTTTCCCGACCGCGGACTCAACGCTGATCCTGGGGGACGTCAACGGCCACCACCCTGACTGGGATGTTAATTGTTTTAACCCAGACAGAGTCGGCATTCTCGTCCATGACTGGGTCGTCCGACATGAATGGCAGGTCCTCAACACCGGCGCCTCTACGCGCGCTGGCTACGGGGAGGACGCCCACCTCAGTGCTCCGGATGTCGCGCTGGCACACCGCAACCTGGCGCGGCGATGCACGTGGCAGGTCGGCACCGACCTGGGTAGTGACCACCTACCCCTGTTGGTCACCGCCGACATCGCCGGTCACCGTCCGCGGCGCATCAGGAAAACGCGCTGGGCCTTCCACAAGGCCGACTGGGCTGGCTTCACTGTTCAGTGCGAGACATCGGTGGCCGCCCTGCTGCGCCAGGGAGACTCCGTGGGACGACTCACCTCGCAGTTCGGCGACGCCGTCACCGAGGCGAGTGTGAGGCATGTCCCGCGGGGTGCCCGCGCGGACCCGAAGCCGTGGGCGCTCGACCAGGAGTTGGTGCAGGCGTTGGCGGAGCGCCGGGAAGCGAGGGCAGCCATGCAGGAAGACCCGTCGCCCGCGAACCAAGCCCTCTGGAAGGCGAAGAAGAGGAACGCGGCAGACATCGAGGTGGTAGCACGACAGAGATCGTTCCGGGACTTCGCTACCAATGAACTGAACCGGCCCTCTGCATTGGGTCGCGTGACCAAAATGCTCCGGAGAATGGAGGGCGCGGTGGTGGACGTCTGCCCCGGCCAGGCGGTAAACGGGGACCGCGGCCAGCTGGTCGCGGAGGACCGTGCCAAGGCCGAGGCGTTCGTCTGTATGTACGCCAGCGTCAGCCGCCACACCCGTAACCGGAGGCGCGACCGAGCAGTGAAGGCGGAGCTGAAGAGCGCCAAAGCACGCCCCTGCATCTGTGAGGGTCAACGGAGCGACGCCTGTCAACCCTTCTCCATACAAGAGATGACGGACCAGCTGCGGAGGATGAAGGCCAAGAAAGCACCCGGGGCAGATGGCGTATGCACGGAGCATCTACAGCATCTGGGACCCCTCGCCCAGGATGCTCTGCTGCGCCTCATCAATCTGTCCTGGTGCACCGCGGAGGTCCCGTCAGTCTGGAGAAGGGCCATTATCATTCCCATCCCGAAGGCCGGGAAGAATCAATCGGACGTCGCCAGCTACCGCCCCATCTCGCTCACCAGCCACGTAGCCAAGCTGACGGAGCGGATGGTGGCGGCAAGAGTCACCCACATATTGGAGCGCGACGACACCATCCCGGCGGAGCAAGTTGGCTTCCGGCGAGGCCGCTCCGCTGAGGAGAACCTTGGACGAATAATCCAAGAAGTCCAGGATGGATGGAACCGACCACGCCCGAGGGGACGCCCAGTCGACGGCAAGACAGCCGCCAGATTCGTCCTTACGGCGTATGACTTCTCCCAGGCCTACGACGTCATCGACCATCAGATGCTCCGACTGAAGATGTCACACCACCTCCCACGTTGCCTCGTCTCGTGGATCTTCCACTTCCTGCGTGACCGACGCGCGTGTGCGGAGGTTAACGGCGTGCGCAGCGCGAGCCGCCCGTTCCGAGCGGGCCTGCCCCAGGGATCAGTGCTCGCCCCGACCCTGTTCATCCTGTGGTCGGCGGACCTGGTGGCAGCGCTGCAGCAAGTCCCCAACACCTCAGTCTTCATGTACGCCGATGACACGGCGACTCTGAGCTACGGCGGTACCATCGAACAGGCCAGAGACCGCGCCCAACAGGCCGCGGACGTGATGACGGGGTGGGCCAGGAAGTGGAAGATGAAGCTAGCGGGCAGCAAGACACAGACCCTGGTGCTGTCCCAACGGTACGAGGACGCCCGCAGCTTCACACTCAGGGTGGACGGGGCGCATGTCCAGGGAGGACGGCATCTCCACCTTCTCGGAGTGACCTTTGACAGACAGCTCCACTTCGGAGAACACTGTGTGCGCCTCCGCAAGAAGGTGAAGCCGCGTGTGGCCCAGCTCCGTAAGCTGACCGGACGCTCGTGGGGGCTGCGTGAGCCGCAGCTGCGGACAGTCGCCAACGGATACGTCCGCGGAGCGCTCGAGTACGCGGCCGCGGCCTGGCTCCCGGCGGCGTCGGAGTCGCACGTGGAGCTTCTCGAACGGGAGATGCGCGCGGTGGCGCGGGCCGTGACCGGTTGCCCCGTGAGCACACCGAGGAACCCACTCATGGCGGAGGCCGGCATGGTCCCCGTACGGACACGCCGGGAAGTGTTGGCCGCGAGGCTCTCCGGAACGGCGGCGTCACAGAAGACGGACGACCCCCTCCGCGCGGTCGCTGAGGCGGTGGTCCCGCGACGCCTCCTGACCACCACCGGGTGGCGAGACGTCGGAGCGGTAGCCGCCGCGCGTGCGAGCGTGAGCGGGGTCCCCGTGGAGGAGCGACTGCATACCACTATCCCGCCGTGGCTGGACTGCAGCGGAGTCAGTATCCGGCTGGATATCGGCGCAGACATCCGGAGGACGGCCCCCGGCGAAGTACGTCGGGCGGCTGCCGAGGAGCACCTGGCAACCCTGCCGGAGGATGCCGTGTGGATCTGGAGCGACGGATCGGCGGAGGGCGGAGTCACGGCCGGGGGAGGTGGTGCCTTGATCGCCCTCCCGTCCGGTGCGGAACAAGAGGTCCAAGCGCCGGCGTGGTATGCAGCAGCACGCGCGCCGAGTTGGTGGCGATACGCGCGGCGCTGGAGGCGGTGCAACAGATGGGGGACGACCTGGGCGAGAGCCCGGTGGTCGTATGCACGGACTCCCAGGCCGCGCTCGCCACACTCGCGAGCGGCGCCGGAGGGCAGACGACCGCGCTGGGGGCGACGATTTGGCGCCTGCTCCTGGCAACCGTGGCGGGGGGTAGTCGGGTGCTCCTACAATGGGTCCCGGCACATTGGGGACTACCCGGAAATGAACGGGCGGACGAGCTGGCCAAGGGGGCCTCCAGCCTTCCGCAGGAAGATGTTCCTGTGGACGTCTGCAGCCTCACAAAGGTAGTCGGCCGCGCCGCCTCTCTGGCCTGGCGATGTCGCTGGCCGGAATGCCTGCTCAAGCGGATCATGGGAGACCGGCTCCCGAAACCGGTCCTCTCCGACGAGCGAGACGACGCCGTCAATGTGCACCAGCTGCGGGCGGGTCACTGGACCCGCTCGCAGAGTTATCTGCACCGAATCGGCCGTCAACCGACCCGGGGCTGCCAGCAGTGCAGCGATCTCGCGTGCCCGGCAGCGCTCTGTCAGGTGTGCAGGGAGGAGCCTGACACGCCGGAGCACGTCCCGCTGAGGTGCCCCTGCCTGGCGGGCGCTCGTCTCCGCATCTTCGGGACTATCCATCCAGACCCGAAGCAGCTGCGAGACGGCGGGGCCGTGGCGGCCTTGGCCCGGGGCTACCTGGGTCACCGAGAGCCCTTGGGCTACGGTCGGCCGTAGGGCCGACCCGAGAAGACACAACAACAACAACAACAGCGATGGGAGGACGTGCGTCTGTCCTGCTGTTCGTTCTTCAATGTGTAAATCTACTTGCCCGCTGTGTACGCACTTCTTGTAGTGTTTAGATGTCTGTATGGTGTATGTGTAAAACGAACTTGCAAGGTTCTCAAAGTACAACAAAACTTATTGTACATGATCCATGACTTGTACATTGTGTTATGGTAATAGCTTCGTGATTCATGTTATGTAATTTATTTTTGTAATCAGTGTTACTTGATATGGCGACAGAGACGTTGGTGATCCATGTATGCTAGTATCTGGCGAGTCGCGTCCTGCAGCGATACACAGTGTCCACATGACATCACGATTATACGTAATTAAAATCAGAACGCTGCACTAGATGTTCGTGCGAGTGTATTGCGAGTTCGTTCGTGGAGTGCGATGTTCGTGCGAGTGTCAAACCAACCAATAGAGCATGCTTCTTCCCACATGGGCTTTTAATGTCACCACCAGGGGACAGGACAGGAGGGTACCAGGTCAGACCACCAGGGGCAGGACAGAAGGTACCAGGTCAGACCACCAGGGGGCAGGGCAGGAGATGCGAGGTCAGACCACCAGGACAAGAGGTGCCAGGTCAGACCACCAGGGGCAGGACAGGAGAGTATCAGTTAAGACAACCAGGGGGCAGGCCAGGAAGGTACCAGGTCAGACCGCCAGGGGCCAGGAAAGGAGGGTACCAGGTCAGACCGCCAGGCGCCAGGACAGGAGGTACCAGGTCAGACTACCAGGGTGCTGGACAGGAGGTAACCGATAAGACCACCTGGGGCAGGACAGGAGGGTACCAGTTCAGACCACCGGGGGCGGGGACAGGACAGGAGGGTACCACTTCAGACCACCAGGGGGGGGGGGATATGACAGGAGGGTACCGGGTCAGACCACCAGGGGCAGGACAGGAGAGTATCAGATAAGATCACCAGGGGGCAGGATAGGAGGGTACCAGGTCAGACCACCCTAGGGGCCATGACAGGAGGGTACCAGGTCAGACCACCCTAAGAGCCATGACAGGAGGGTACCAGGTCAGAGCACCAGGCGGCAGGACAGTAGGTACCAGGTCAGACCACCAGGAGGCAGGATAGGATGGTACCAGGTCAGACCACCAGGGGTCATGACAGGAGGGTACCAGGTCAGACCACCAGGTGGCAGGACAGGAGGTACCAGGTCAGACCACCAGGGGGCAGGACAAGAGGTACCAGGTCAGACCACCGGAGGGCAGGAAAGGAGGGTACCAGATAAGACCACCAGGGGAGGACAGGAGGTACCAGATACGACCACCAGGGGACAGGACAGGATGTACCAGATAAGACCACCAGCGGAGGACAGGAGGATGCCAGATTAGAACCAAGGGGGCAGGACAGGAGGATACCAGATAAGAACCCAGAGGCAGGACAGGAGGGTACCAGGTTAGACCACCAGGGGCAGGACAGGAGGTACCAGGTCAGACTACCAGGGGGCATGACAGGAGACCACCAGGGACAGGACCCTGACCACCCCCCTCCTGCCCTGACCTCCTGTCCTGCCCCTGGTGGTCTGACCTGGTACCTCCTGTCCTGCCTCCTGGTTGTCTGACCTGGTACCTTCTGTCCTGCACCCTGGTGATCTGACCTAGTACCTCCTGTCATGTCCCCTGGGTTCTTATCTGGTACCCTCCTTCCCTCCCCTGGTGGTCTTATCTGGTCCCGCCTGTCTTGCCCCCTGGTGGTCTGACCTGGTACCCTCCTGTCCTTCCCCATGGTGGTATCTGGTACCTTCTGTCTTGCCCCATGGTGGTCCTATCTGGTACATCCTGTCCTGCCCCTGCTGGTCTGACCTGGTACTCTCCTGTTCTGTCCCCTGGTGGTCTTAATTGGTACCCTCCTGCCCTGCCCCTGGTGGTCTGACCTGGTACCTCCTGTCCTTCCCCTGGTGGTCTGATCTGGTACACTCCTGTCCTGCACCCTGGCAGTCTGACCTGGTACCTCCTGTCCTGCCCCCTGGTGGTCTGCTGTTCTGGCACCCTCCTGTCCAGCCCTCCGGTGGTATGACCTGGTACCTCCTTCCCTGCCCTGGTGGTCTGACCTGGTACCCTCCTGTCCTGCCCCTGGTGGTCTACCCTGGTACTCTCCTGTCATGCCCCCTGGGGGTCTGACCTGGTACCCTCCTGTCCTGCCCCCTGGTTGTCTGAACTGGTACCCTCATGTCCTGTCCCTGGGTTCTTATCTGGTACCCTCCTGTCCTGCTCCTGGTGGTCTTATCTGGTACCTCCTGTCCTGCCCCTGGGTTTTTATCTGGTACCCTCCTGTCCTGCCCCTGGTGGTATTATCTGGTACCTCCTGTCCTGCCCTGGTGGTCTCACCTGGTACCCTCCTGTCCTGCCCCTGGGTTCTTATCTGGTACCCTCCTGTCCTCCACTGGTGGTCTTATCTGGTACCTCCTGGTCTGTCCCCTGGTGGTCTGGCCTGGTACCTCATGTCCTGCCGCTGGTGGTCTGACTTGGTACCCTCCTGTCCTGCCCCCTGGTAGTCTGACCTGTACCCTCCGGTCCTTCCCCTGGTGGTCGTATCTGGTACCTTCTGTCCTCCCCATGGTGGTCTTATCTGGTACCCTCCTGTCCTGCCCTCCGGTGGTCTGACCTGGTACCTCCTGCCCTGGCATGGTGGTCTGACCTGGTACCTCCTGGCCTGTCCCTGGTGGTCTGACCTGGTACCTTCTGTCCTGTCACCTGGTGGTCTGACCTGGTACCCTCCTGGCATGGCCCCTGGTGGTCTGACCTGGCACCCTCCTGTCCTGGCCCCTGGTGGTCTGACCTGGTACCTCCTGTCCTGTCGCCTGGTGCTTTGACCTGGTACCCTCCTGTCATGGCCCCTAGGATGGTTTGACCTAGTACCCTCCTGTCCTGCCCCTGGTGGTCTTATCTGATACTCTCCTGTCTTGCCCCTGGTGGTATGACCTGGTACCCTCCTGTCCCGGACCCCTGGTGGTCTGAACTGGTACCCTCCTGTCCTGACCCTGGTGGTCGTATCTGATACCTCCTGTCATGCCCCTGGTAGTCTGACCTGGTACCTCCTGTCCTGCCCCTGGTGGTCTGACCTGGTACCCTCCTGTCCTGCCCCTGGGTTCTTATCTGGTACCCTCCTGTCTTGCCCCCTGGGTTCTAATCTGGCATCCTCCTGTCCTCCACTGGTGGTCTTATCTGGTACATCCTGTCCTGTCCCCTGGTGGTCGTATCTGGTACCTCCTGTCCTCCCCTGGTGGTTTTATCTGGTACCCTCCTGTCCTGCCCTCCGGTGATCTGACCTGGTACCTCCTGCCCTGCCCTGGTGGTCTGACTGATACCTCCTGTCCTGCCCCTGGTGGTCTGACCTGGTACCTCCTGTCCTGCCCCCTGGTGGTCTGACCTGGTACCCTCCTGTTATGGCCCCTGGTGGTCTGACCTGGTACCATCCTGTCCTGCCCCCTGGTGGTCTAACCTGGTACCCTCCTGTCATGGCCCCTGGTGGTCTGACCTGGTACCTCCTATCATGCCCCCTGGTGGTTTGAAGTGGTACCCCCCCCCCCCCCCGTGGTCTGAACTCGTACCCTCCTGTCCTGTCCCAGGTGGTCTTATCGGTTACCTCCTGTCCTGACCCCTGGTAGTCTGACCTGGTACCTCCTGTCCTGGCCCCTGGTGGTCTGACCTGGTACCCACCTGTCCTGCCCCCTGGTGGTCTGACGTGGTACCCACCTGTCCTGCACCCTGGTGGTGACATTAAAAGCCCATGTGGGAAGAGGTATGTTCTATTGGTTGGTTTGACACTCGCACGAACATCGCACACTCCCACGAACGAACTCGCAATACACTCGCACGAACATCTAGTGCAGCGTTCTGATTTTAATTACGTATAATCGTGATGTCATGTGGACACTGTGTATCGCTGCAGGACGCGACTCGCCAGATAATAGCATACATGGATCACCAACGTCTCTGTCGCCATATCAAGTAACACTGATTACAAAAATAAATTACATAACATGAATCACGAAGCTATTACCATAACACAATGTACAAGTCATGGATCATGTACAATAAGTTTTGTTGTACTTTGAGAACCTTGCAAGTTCGTTTTACACATACACCATACAGACATCTAAACACTGCAAGTGGTGCGTACACAGCGGGCAAGTGGATTTACACATTGAAGAGCGAACAGCAGGACAGACGCACGTCCTCCCATCGCCACGCGTGGTCACCGCCGCAATCGACAACCGTAGTCGTTCTCATCGTTGTACTGTTCTTCCTCCGGGTACTCCTGGCCGTAGCCGTCTCCCTGTTGGTCGTGCGTACGACGCGTCGGTGTCGTATCCCTCCTCCGAGTATCCCTGCTGCTCCTCTCCGTACTGGTTGTACTGGTTGAACTGGTCATGGTGGCCGCGGCCTCCGCGGCCAGCCGGCTGATACTGCCCTCTACCTGCCGGCTGACCTCGGGTTGGCGGACCCCCGCGGGTGGGAGGCTGTCCTCTGGTGGGAGGGTGGCCACGGCCCGGGGCCTGGACCCATTTGTGCTGATAATTTGCCGTCTGCTGCCGAGCGTCACCTGCTGAGCCAGCATCTCCGTCTTCCTCTGTCGGTGTTGGCGGTGAAGACGGGGGAGGCCCAGTCATCCGGCGGCAACGGCGGCTGCTCCGGGGGCTGCGGCGGCGGCGGCTGTTCGGGCGGCGGTGGCGGGTCCGTCTCGGGCAGCGGCGACCGGCCGCCCTGATAGCCGTCCCTGCCGCCGCGGTAGCCATCGCGCCTCGGGAACGCACATACTGGCATAGAGCTTCACTCGCCTGCACAGACAGGCATAGAGCTTCACTCGCCTGCACAGACTGGCATGGAGCTTCACGTATAGGGCGCTCAAGCGGTGTCACCCCCCCCCCCCCCCCTGATTGTTGATTGATGTGCTATGCCGTGCCATCAACATTTGACCAGTTTGAATATTTTAAAGTCAATTATTTCAATTTAAGAGCAATCAGGTATGCATCGAATGCCCTGTGCTGTGTGTGGCGAATCAAATATTTATACTACGGTGTACAGGTGAGTTGTCATGCTATTTAATTTACCAACAGCCAACGGCCCAACCGGTTCCTATTTTCCTATCAACGTATTCACTAATTATGCTGTGATTATCGTTTCAAATATCACAAGAGCATAAGCCAGACAAAAGGCAATTTGTTTAGCATTAGGAGAAATTATTTGGGTAATCAGACGCCCATGACGGATACCTTTGCAAGAAATGATTGGGAAAATGTGCCACATGCCATTATTTTAAGATTGAAAAGGTATTGACACAATACAAATTTGAAAGGAGGAAATTGTACTTTACTGTTAACCTGAGGAGGATTTCAAAACACATTTCACCAAATAAAAGTTGCTTATATTGTATATAAAATGCTGAAACAGGCCAATTTGCTGCATTTTTCACATTTGGCAGGGGCTATGCCCACTGGTATTCCACTGCAACTGTATCCGCCAGTGGTGTTCTATCAATATGTTTGCTGGTGATGATGTTCATTGTTCAGTGAGCACAATTATAAATTATAGAAATGTAAGATTATTTGACCAAAAATGATACAGATAGGTAATCTTCGACTAAGGTAGGTGTACTTGTCAGTGCGCTGTGTAATTCACAGTATGGCAGCATATGATAACATCAGAAAAGCAGCTGCATTGTGCACCACAGCAAAATTACCATATTTCTTCTGACGAAGCCGTTAAACCTAACCAGGGTGTGTCAGGAAACAATTATAATAACATAATCAAACCTGACCACCTTTACAGCCATTACGGTTACAGGGACCAACGTTTAGAACACTCCGCTCACTGCGCTGCAGCCCTACTGGGAGCTGTTGCCCCCAGACCCCCAGACCATCTTGTAGACAAAACCTAGCCCTACAGTGTAAATAAGTTGTCCGATGATTAATGCAACCTAACCTAACCTAACCTACTTATAATCATAACGGCTTCGTCAGAAGAAATATGGAAATGCTGCCCTGGTGCACAATGCCTCTGTTTTTCTGATGTTACCATATGATGCTGGGACGTCATACTGTGCATAACATGGTGCACTGACATGAAGTGTTTTACCTTGTGTCTTACCCCGTGACATGCCGCTGCGTCAGCTGACCCTGTGTCTGACCCTGTGTCTGACCCTGTGTGACCTGCCACTGTGTCTGACCCTGTGTGACCTGCCACTGTGTCTGACCCTGTGTGACCTGCCACTGTGTCTGACCCTGTGTGACCTGCCACTGTGTCTGACCCTGTGTGACCTGCCACTGTGTCTGACCCTGTGTGACCTGCCACTGTGTCTGACCCTGTGTGACCTGCCACTGTGTCTGACCCTGTGTGACCTGCCACTGTGTCTGACCCTGTGTGACCTGCCACTGTGTCTGACCCTGTGTGACCTGCCACTGTGTCTGACCCTGTGTGACCTGCCACTGTGTCTGACCCTGTGTGACCTGCCACTGTGTCTGACTCCTGTGTGACTGTATGGGTACCACAAGTAACATCATGTTAAGATCCGTTAACGTAACGTCGTATTTTCGTATTACCGTAGATGTACGTAGTTATTTATGATACGCGGCCGCCCGTCCTCGCTCGCGCGGAGGCCGCTCGGCGCCGGCGGCGGTCACGTGACCGCGAGGTGACCACGAGCCGGGCCGGCGGGGCGCGCGGGAGTGAGCATTCCGAGCTGACTGCGTACGCAACCCCGCCGACCAGAAGCAGGCAGAGCAGACATTTTGAGTCTCTCTATGGTCACCACCAACGCGCCGACCAGAGGTGAGAACGGCATTGAGAGCCATTCGCTGGCCAGAGCACCGGCCAACCTAGTACCGTTTTCGTGTGTTATTAATTTGCGGATCTCGTATTATCATTTATCTTTGTCGTTGTTTTGGTTGTTTTTGTTCTGAAATATATACCCGAACCTGACTTAATTTGTGTCATCCGGCCGAAACGTATCTGCAATCTTAACATAGTCTCCCGGGCCGGATGGGCACTTGTGGTTAAATTTACAGTTCATTAAACCAGAGTATTAATTTAGAGAAATATTATATTCTTCCAGAGGCATTGAACATTGCATTTTGAGCATTTAATTTAACCTTTAATATTGAACATGGACGATAAAGTAAAGCTCAGAACGAGACTCAGAACGAAAGCAACCAGAACAGTAAATGATACAAAAGCATATCGTACAAAGGAGGTCAGGGATTTGGATCCTGATTATCTGGCGTACAAACTCCACCAACTAAAGGGACTGAGGGATGAGTTAAACGCTGTCCAAATCCTTCTAGACAAAGAGGGACACGCAGACGAGTCTGGCCACAGCGACATGCTGGAGGAGGAGATCTTCCTGGGCACCCGCCTGCTCACCCGGATCGAGAGCGGAACGAGCGGAAGGACCCCCGACCAGGACACCAGCCAGGGCAGCGACCTCCGATCATCTCTGGTGGTTAAAATCCCGACCTTCGACGGAGACCTGATGAGGTGGAGAGCCTTCTGGGAGCTGTTCTCCGTCTCCATCCACCAGAACAGCCGCTACGCCAACATCCAGAAGTTTGTCCTTCTGAAGTCCCACCTGACTGGCGCAGCCGAGAGGGCGATCGAGGGGATCCCCGTGTCCGGCGACGGCTACGTCACCGCGATCCAGCTCCTGGAAAAGCGTTTCCATCGTGATGACCTCGAGAAGGAGAACATCATGACGAGACTCCTCGACTCGCCGACCGTCAACAACGGCAGCGACTTGAAAGGCATGCGGAGCCTTACCGACCACCTGACTGCTCACACCAGAGCACTCGTCGTCCTCGGGGTGACTCCGGACAGCTTCTCTGACATCCTGCTACCTGTCATGAAGAGCAAGATCCCGGAAAGCTGGAGATTGGAGTGGGCGCGACAGGAGAAGTCCGGCTACAAGGAGTTCCTGGAGTTCCTGGAGAAGGAGGTGGCAATCCGAGAGACTGCACGGGCTGCACAATCTGCCACCAGTCCGGCACGTCCAACCGCCTCTCCTCCCACGACTTCCACCCTCAGCGTCCAACGTCAGAAGTCAGGAAGGCAGCCGTCGCAAGACTGGACCTGCAGAGCCTGTGGTACGGGTCAACATGGCCTAAACAAGTGCCAGACGTACCACAGGATGACGATCGACGAGCGCTGGAGGACGGTGAGGAAGGCTGGCGTATGCTATCAGTGCCTCGGTCCACACCAGGTGCGGTCCTGCAAAAGCCAGCCCTGCCACACATGCCGGGAACGACACCACTCCTCTCTGCACTACTCAAGACAGGATAGTGCTCCCCAGCATCACTCCTCTCCTGCCCATCTCGGAGGACAGGTGACCCTACCTGTCAACTCATCCGCTTCGCCATATGCCCATGTCGGAGGACAGGTATTCCGACCTGCCGACGCCGATCGAGTGGGTTCACGGCAGCAGCAACTCCGGCTTCCAGAGCGTCAGAACTACAACGTTGCGGCTCATGATCAGCCCTGCTACTACCAGACAGCAGTGGTGGAAGCAACCGGACCAAAGGGCCACCGAATGGTCCGCATCCTGCTGGACGGCGCGTCCGATTCATCGTACGTACGGACGTCGCTGGTGGAGGAGCTTGGACTAGAAGTCACAGGATCGGGCACCTTTGCGTGCATGGGCTTCCAGGAAAAGAAAGAGGAGCCGCGACGCTACGACAAGGTCCGAGCCAACCTACGCAGCAGATTCGGAGACCACCCGGTTTACTTGGAACTCTGGAGCACCGATCGGCTGTGCGCGCCTGCCCCTGCATCTGCGACACCACCACTGCCGATGCCAATCTCGGAGCGCCTGGCGGACGACTTCACCGGCGGCCCAATCGATATACTGATTGGCATCGACAGACTATACGATGTAGTGCTCTGGGAACAAGTAGAGATCGGCCACGGCCTCCGAGCCATCGATACGACGTTCGGCTACATCATCCACGGGCGCAGCGATGTCACCAGCAACCAGCCGCAAAGACACATCTTTCACAGTCGTACCGTTGAAAGGATGTGGGACCTGGATCTGATCGGGATCTCTGAAGAGGAAGACGACACTACGAGAAGCTCTCGTTTCCCGACACCAACGTGGAGCGACACCGACCAGAGATACGAGATGGCACTCGTGTGGAAGACGGACAGCCGACCAGTGTCCAACTACCGAGCTGTCAGGACTCGTACCAGCCGAATGGCCGAGAGGCTCAGTGAAGAGGAGACAGCACAGTACCAGGGAAAGCTGTCAGAAATGCTGCGCGACGCAGTGATCGAGGCAGCACCTTCGACGACATCAGGCGGTGGGGAGGTCGGCTCTACTGGGATTCCTCCCTCTGGAACCGCCTCCACCAGAAGGACGATGACTACCGAGCCCCCGACTGCCGCACGTGGTGGGGAGGACGCCTCCATCGGGACGCCTCCCGTTGGAGAAACGTCCGTCTCTGATGCATTCTTCCTGCCGCATCACAGCATACGGCAGAACGGGAAGCTGCGTATCGTCTTCGACGGATCCGCCAAGGATGGGGCCAGTCACAGCTTCAACGACTACTTGAACCCAGGAGAAAACCTGCTCCGCCAACTCCCTGCCGTGGTACTCTGCTTCCGCACCGGAAACGTCGCCTGTCAAGCAGACATCAAAGCCGCCTTCCATCAGGTCGCGGTGCCCGAATCCGATCGAAGGTATCTGCAGTTCCTGTGGCAAGATCAAGTGCTGAGGTTCGCCCGAGTTCCGTTCGGGCTCAGCTGTTCGCCATATATGCTGCTGAAAACCGTCAGCATGCACGTGGCTGAGTACGCGAGCACCGAACCCGAGCTCTGCAGCAAGATCATGTCGGGATCCTACATGGACGACATATGCATCACCTTCAAGGATAAGGAAGAGGCCCAGACAGGAATCGAGAGAGTCGGACAAATCTTCTCAGAGGCAAGGATGGAGCTACACAAGGTGCGGATCTCTGGGGAGACCTCGCCTCCTTCCAAGCTACTCGGTATGCTGTGGAACACCGAGACCGACTGTCTGGCCGTCACGATTCCAGACATCCCGTGTCCAACTACCAAGGGTGAACTCCTGTCAGCCGTGGCCAAACCCTTCGACCCGTTGGGGGTTCTAACGCCATGGTTGATTGGCGCCAAGATCATCTTCCAAAGCACATGGAAGAGCCTACCCTCTCTGGGATGGGACGACCCTCTCCCAGCAGACGTCCAAAGACAAGTTCAGAAGTGGTGGTCTGGCGCTTCAAAGGAGGACGTGCTGTTCCCGCGCGTCTTCGCGCATCTCGCTGCAGCAGAAGACGCCACCTTCCATGTCTTCTGCGACGCCTCAAAGTCAGCCTACTGCACCGCCGTGTATGCAGAACACGGTGGGGAGTCTCGGCTCGTCATGGCTAAAGGAAGGCTGGCGCCTCTGAACCCCAACCTCACCATTCCCCGTCTCGAGCTAATGGCTGCTCTGATCGGGGCCAGGCTGATGAACTTCATCCAGCAGACACTGAAGCTCAGAAGTCCAGTGGTCGTGTTCTGGTCTGACTCAACGGACGTCCTGCATTGGCTGTGGAACGTCAAACCCAGGAAAGTCTTCGTTGAGAACCGAGTACGCTCGATCCTCTCACTGACGAGACCGGAACAGTGGAGACACGTCCGCGGGATCGAAAACCCTGCCGACCTGGGCACCAGGGGCACGTCACGGTCTGAGCTGGGTAGTGGCAAGATGTGGTGGACCGGCCCATCGTTCATCCTCGGGGATTTCGACCCCGACGGATCTGCCGGATCACTGGAGCCACTCTCAGCTAGCGCTACCAAGGAGACCAAAGTGACAAAGGAAGAAACCACGCAAAGGGTCTCACTCGTGGTGACTGAGACCACCTCAGCTCAAACACCGGAGCGCATCTTCGACATCAGGACATGCTCCACGCTGAAGCAGGTGGTGAACCGGACTGCATGGACCATGCGGTTCGTTCACAATGCCAGAAGTGACCGAGCCAACCGGACAACGGGACAACTCACACCAGAAGAACGCCGTGATGCTCTCCACTTCTGGATCCGTGAGGCGCAACGGAACGCCTTTCGCGCTGACCTGGAGGCTCTGGAAGGCGGAAGACACCTGCCCACCACGTCTCAGCTGACCAAACTGAGACCTCAACTAGACGAGAACGGGATCGCCTGCTCTGTCCCGCGCACCAACGAGCCCATGCTTCCCATCATTCCGGAGCTAGCTCACATCACGATGCTGATAATCGACGAAGCACACCAGAGATGTTTCCATCAAGGCGTCAGAGCAACCCTGGCTCTGCTATCAGGCGAATACCTTGTGAGGCGGAGAAGTGCGAAGCGAGTGGTGGACACATGCAGACGGTGTCGGAGGTACAGAGGCCTCAACTACCAACAGGCCGATGGCTCGCTGCCTTCCTTCCGGACGGAGCCGAGCCGGCCCTTTGCCAAAGTCGGCATGGACTTCTTCGGACCACTGTATGTGAGCGACAACAAGAAAGTCTGGGTCCTGTTGATCACGTGCGCCACATCGAGAGCAGTCCACCTCGAGCTGGTGACGTCCCAAGGAGTGGAGGACGTGAAGCTGGCCTTGCGGCGTTTCTTCGCCCTGCGAGGAACTCCGGCTCTGATCTTCAGCGACAACGCCAGGACATTCCACGCCCTGCTGTCTCACATTCCTCCCACTGTTACGTGGCGCTTCATCCCCGAAGCATCCCCATGGTGGGGAGGCTTCTGGGAGCGACTGGTCGGCATCACCAAGAAGTGCTTGAAAATCACTTTGCATCAGTGCAGGCTCTCTTACGAGGAGCTCACTGTGACCCTGTACGAGCTGGCCTACCATCTGAACCTGCGTCCCCTCACAACCGTCGACGCAGAGCTCCTCACCCCGGCCCACCTCCTCTTCGGCGTCACGAGCATCAGTGGTATTCTGGCACCACTGAAAGAACACATGGATCATCTCGACCGTGCCTGGAAACACAGAAAACGTGTCTGTGATCATCTCATCGCGAGGTGGACCAAGGAGTACGTGGCGACACTGCGCTCATGGACAGTCTCACCTCGTGGCCGTCCGGTAAGGCTGCCCGAGGTCGGAGACCTGGTGCTAGTCCACGCTGAAGGCCCCCGCGGTCGATGGCCTCTGGCTCGGGTAGATGCACTCATCACCGGAGCAGATGGTCGCAGCAGAGCTGCGGTGCTCACCATGAGGGGTAAACAAACTCGGCGTCCAGCCAGTAAGCTGTATCACCTAGAGGCAAACGGTTCGCCGTAAAGTCAGCCATGCTGCGGCTGAAGCCTTACCTGGGAAGTAATCCAGTCACTCCATGACTGGTGCTTTCTGTCAGTCATGCCGTGACTGAAACATTACCTGAGAAGTAATCCAGTCATTTCCTGACTGAGGCTTTCTTTCTGTCAGTTATGCTGTGACTGAAACATTACCTGAGAAGTAATCCAGTCATTTCCTGACTGAAGCTTTCTTTCTGTCAGTTATGCTGTGACTGAATTCTTACCTGAGAAGCTACCCAATAATTTCTGTTTAATGCTTTCCCTTATGGCAGTCATACTGTGTCTGACGTACTTTCCATAAGAGTATAAGTTTGAGTATTCCGAACTCAACCACATTCATCAATCACAAACTTAAACGTGGTCAATCATCAACCTGTGTTCTCCCACCCCATATATATCGCATCGTGTAAACCATGTAGCAAGTGTTTATCGTGCCCAACTCACCAGAACCGACATTGTGCCAGAGATGGCGCATGCACTGATGTCCCGCGAGGAGATGGAGGAGGCGCGTGCCTGGCTGCACCTGGCGAGCGGCGAGGGCAACCGCGAGGTGCCGCCTCTGCCCGCTGCCGGTACGCGTCGGCCTTCCTACCGTCGCCGTCCGGCGGTACACCTCGTACTCGGAGACTCGGTGGGCCGAGACGCACGCCTGGCCTCCCGCTACAGGGGCGACCTTCTCGTCAATCGCTGCCGCGGCGGAGCGACCTGGACGTCCGTCCTGAACCGGGTGCAGAAGACGACCTCGTCCCATGGCTTCACGCGACCCAGACGTTCGACCTGCAGCCAGTGGAACATCGTCGTCTGGTGTCACCGGGCAACGATGTGCCACGATGACGCCACGATGACGGCGTGATGATACCACGATGACGGCGTGCACTCTGAACGCGAAGGGGTACGCCAAGATGGCCGACCTGCTGCCCGTCTGGGCTCCGTCTGGCCTAAGCGAGGTTTAAGTGAGTGACAGACGATCTGATGGATCTCATAGAGCGCGTTCCTGTGTTACCTTTTGTTGTCGGCATTTCATCGCGGTGTTTTAATCTCTGTTTTATTTTCGAAAATAATTTGCGCTTATTTTCGAGTGGGGAGGATGTTAAGATCCGTTAACGTAACGTCGTATTTTCGTATTACCGTAGATGTACGTAGTTATTTATGATACGCGGCCCGCCCGTCCTCGCTCGCGCGGAGGGCCGCTCGGCGCCTGCGGCGGCGGTCACGTGACCGCGAGGGTGACCACGAGCCGTGGCCGGCGGGGGCGCGCGGGGAGTGAGCATTCCGAGCTGACTGCGTACGCAACCCCGCCGACCAGAAGCAGGCAGAGCAGACATTTTGAGTCTCTCTGTGGTCACCACCAACGCGCCGACCAGAGGTGAGAACGGCATTGAGAGCCATTCGCTGGCCAGAGCACCGGCCAACCTAGTACCGTTTTCGTGTGTTATTAATTTGCGGATCTCGTATTATCATTTATCTTTGTCGTTGTTTTGGTTGTTTTTGTTCTGAAATATATACCCGAACCTGACTTAATTTGTGTCATCCGGCCGAAACGTATCTGCAATCTTAACACATCACATGTACACCACAGTGACGTCACATGTACACCACAGTGACATCACATGTACACCACAGTGACGTCACATGTGCACCACAGTGAGCTCACAACAGTGTCGTGCAACTTCACAGGTCGAGACCATAAACTGATTTCACAAATCAAATCCACCACGTTGTTCGGGTTTGACCATCGAGGGGGGGAGGGGGCAGATGCATGGCAGGATGATGTTTCGGACGTTGACGATACAGTTGCTGATGCAGCTGTAGCTCCCATCTTTGCAGACGGGTCGACGAATGATGTCTGCGTCGAAGCAAGTTCAAACGGAGGGTTCTTCCTCCGAACCTGCATTCGTCTCCGAGACCAATTCAACTTTTGACTCCCGAGACAGATTTCGCGCAGGTCGTCTCCTGATGTAGGAGAGACAGCGGAGGTTTTCGCCGATAAATCAAGGTCAATAGAGACTTTATCCGATGGAGCATAGCCCACAGAAGGGGTTTCTTCTGACGCAGAGTTAATGGAGGATTTATCCTCAGACATAGAGGCTTGTTTTGTTGAAACACGCTCGATGGAGACTTTCTTCGCTTAAGCCAGATGTTTTATCCTCTGAAGCACACTCAGAAAAGTACCACCACAGCGGGAGACTTCTCCGCCGAACCAACTTCAAATGTCTTCTCCGAAACCAAATGAATAGAGGCTTGTCTGTATGAGACTTCGTATGGGTCATCTGGTCAAGCACCTCGCACGATGCTTCTCAACCCAAGCGTGTAACATAAAGCCTCTGTCACAGCCCTCACACCGGTATTTGAAACCGTGTGTGTGTGTTCCTGATGATGTGACTTTTCAGGTTTCTGTCGGAGGTAAACTTTTCCGAACAAGAGTTGCAGCGATAGAGCTTCTCTGTACTGTGGGTCCCCCTACGACACTTGTGTGCTCTTCGCGATTTGCTCGTGTGGAGACTTGTTCTTTGCCTTCTTTGTCAAGCACCTGACACGATGCTTCTCAACCCTAAAGTGTGACATAAAACCTCGGTCACAGCGGTCACAGCGGTATTTGAAGTCATGCATGTGTCTCCTTACGATGTGAGTTTGCAGTGTCTTGTGGGAGACAAACCTCCGCGGACACAACTTGCAGAGATGGTGTTTCGGTTTCTGCCTTCTGTGGAGCCACGTGTGTCGCCACGTGTGTACCTGTACGCTGCCTTCTGTGGAGCCACGTGTGATACTGTACGCTGTCTGCGATGTGCACTTAACACGACAGTCGGGGCGGCAGCCGTAGGATTTCTTCTTCCCTTTCGAGTGTGACCGCGAATGTATCGCGCGACGTCTTCGGCGCTGGCAAATATCTCCGGCCAGAAGACACACCTCAACTGCATAAACATGGACACATGGCTTTCAGCAAGTTCCTCGGGCGTAGTTGTAGTGACGGGCGCAGCGTTCCGCTCGATTTTTGATCCGTTGCCCCGTGGTGTGGCCGACCTCATTACGCGTCCCAGCCGTCTCAGCATTGCCAGTGGCTCGGTCCGACCCCGTCCTGCCGCCCGGTGCTGCTGGGCTCGCTTGGTCTCTCCCCCTCCTCCATGTGCCTGAGCCGGTGGTGCACCCTGGGGGACAGATGCAGGTGAGACATAAATGTTAGAAGTGGGACCGTGGCTCCAGGGACATTGTGTCAATATGTATCAGACGTGAACACTTGAAAACATTAACAATTTACATTAACATTAACACTTTCAATATGAGCGCGTCTGGACGGATATGGTTCCTAACGGGCAGATTAGAATGTGGTTCTGTTTCTGTACAAAATGAAAGCAACGCCAATACCATCCTTACGGAAAACTTCCGTCAACCAACATGCAAAATGAAAGGATGGAAAATCGGTATTTTGGTTTGATGTGCCAAACAAATCAAAACTTTATTACATTCAGAAATTGCGCATCAGTACTTGTCTTGTGTTGAACAGAAAAAGCGTACCCATCCGCAGGTGAAGGAAGAAATGATGGCAGGCAGTCCGACAGCTTCCTCCTTGATTTCAGCCGAAATGGTGAGCAGGAGTAGCATTTGCTGCGTCATCTGTAAA
>JAXIVJ010016913.1:0-27527 GCA_036785665.1 Chirona hameri | reverse complement strand
GAGCTTAAAAAAATGTTGTCTGGCAGCTGAACAGTTTGTTGCAGTACTTACGCTGAAACCGTCCGCTGGTGGTGTACGGTCGGTACTTGTCCTCTGCGGCCAGGCTCTCCAGCAGCGACTGAGATCGACTCTGCACTGCCGGCCGCCGGTTGGGGCAGCCCTCGGCCACGGCTTTGAAGGTGGCCACCAGGGACCGGCGCGGACGGAGACGTCCAATCCTCGTCTTCAGCAGAGGTGCCGGAGTGTTCTCCCTGTGAAGGAGGCAGAGACGAGGCGGTTAGCTACACGCTCTTCCATATAGCACATTATCGGGTACGTGGGGCCATCTCACTTCACATCGATTGATTATTTCATTAGCCTCTGTCTGTCTGTCTGTCGTTCCGCGTCTAGCCGAACCACGAATAGCCAGCTCTGTCCTACCACCGTCTATTGACAAGCAGTGCAAAAGCAGACGTTGTGAACGCCAATAACCACTAGCGGATCCAAGGGGAGGGCAAAGCAACCATGCCCCTCCCCCCCCCCCCCCCCCCAACAGCTGAAATTGGCGCAAAACTGACACATTTCCGGATATTAAAGAAAATCTAAGCAGCTTTTCTAAGGAAATATTATTTTTAATCAGCTACCAATGCATAAGCAAGCGACATCCGATTAGCTTTCAGAATCGTGTGAGACTTTTTGGACTTTGCCCCCCCCCCCCCCTTAAATCACCCGTGCCCCTCCCCAGTCCCCCCCTAAAAATGTTCTGGATCCACCAATGCCAATAACGACACGCGAAATTAAGCGGATATGTCGAGTTGGGCGGTCAAATACTTTGTGATGAAACACTTATTTTTGGGAGATAAAAAAGGAAAAAGAAGGCTATCACAGAGCTTTCAAAATGCACAAAACATTTCACACAAATTATAAAATATTTCCGCTATTTTTTTATCTCGAAAATATTGATATTCAGAGTTTGTAACGCAACAAACGTGAGGAAACACGCATTAACACGCGCCCTGGAGAGGGGGTGGGGCAAAATCCGCCCACCCCTCCTGTTTTGTTGTTGTAAATATGTCCTTATTTTACCGGGCGATGTGCATAATATTTTAGGTACCTGCCTAAAAATGAACGGCGCGTTGTCTGAAGTAATACAAATAAAAATCGGCCAAATATGTTTTGAGTTATAGGCCATCAAAGTAAGAAAAATATATTTCAGCGCCAGACCACACAAATCAGCCCTGTGCGGTTCCCGTATACCGGAAAAATGAAAGTGTCTTTGGCAATACTTGCGACTTGTTTGATGTTTATTGTTGTGCTATATTGTTTCCAAGGTAATGTTAGGTCAACGAGGTCAAGTCAGGTCAAGTTCATGACACGTCATTGGAACGGAAGTAGGGTAACTGAAAGGTTGTAATAAATGCATATTACTCATGCTTTCTGAACTCATAAAGATATAAATAAAGACATAAATTTTCAGTACAACAAAGAGCCTCATGGGCCCGTCCTGGGTTGTACGGCACACATGGACGTGAACGGCACACATGTGACAACGGACATGAACGGCCACATACATTGCCTCGCAGGGCACCATATCATGTAATACACCCTAACCATTTTCAGAATTTAACATCCAGTACATATACATCGTTAACATATACATCGTCCTGCACACACGAACCTCAGAATTTAGCAATCTACATTCACAAGACATTCAATCCATACAAACGTTGTAATTACACTAGTCCCACACATACACAATCTTCCTTCTCAAAATTATCCCTTTCTTGTAAGCAACCTATTTCAATTAGTTATGTTCTTATGTATATTCACATATGTATATCACTATAACTAAGACTAATCCCAGGAATATTTATAAACAAAACCCTTTCCCGCAAAATATTTGTCGAGCCCAGCTTTGAAAGAAACTAATGTGGTCGCACTGATTACAACACCTGGTAAATTGTTCCAATGGCTCACAGCCCTTCTACTGAAAAACGACTGTCTTAATCTAGTCCTGCTTTGTTTAACAATAACTTTATACTGATGGCATCGCCCTCTTTTCTCTCTATCAAAATCAAACAAGTTCTTTAAATACCCAATCTGTTGACCATTTACAAACTTAAAAACTTCAATGAGATCCCCCTCAATCTTCTGTATTTAAGTGAGAACATATCCAATGTTTTAAGCCTATCCTCATATTCTAAATTACTAATACCGTTAACCATTTTCGTTGCCCGTTTTTGTACCCTTTCTAGTAACCAACAATCTTTCTCATACGCTGGAGACCAAGCTTGAACACAGTACTCTAAATGTGGTCTAACAAATGCACAAAACAGTTTAGTTATCACCTCAGCACTTTTATAAGAACATTCCTGTAAATGGCACCAAGCATCCTTAGCGCCTGTTTTCTAGCTTTGGTTACCTGGTCAGATGCAGACAGCTTACTGTTAACTATTACCCCTAGGTCCCTTTCCATTACCGTCTGTGACATCTGTCCCCCCATTTTGTACGAAGTTCTTCTTTTTACTCGGCCTACATGCATAACTTTACATTTGTTAATATTAAATTCCATTTGCCATGTTTCTGACCATTCAACCAACCTATCCAGATCCGACTGGAAAAGATCCTGGTCGTTATCTCTCCCAATAACCCTGAAAAGCTTGTGGTCCTGAGTCCATTCATACCTCGACAACTGCTAATTCGTTGTCATCACTCATCTGATCCCGTCCTCGCCTGAGGCGGTTAGATAACCGAAGTAGGTCAACTGGAAAGTTGTCATAAATGCAAATGATTCATGCCTTCTGAACTCATACTTTGTGGTCTTGAGTCCATTCCAGACTTGTATACGACTCAAATTTGTTTCTCTCGAACGATTAAATCACGATTAAAAATCTACATTAGTAGATTCAATCACGACTCAATGACCCCTTCATTTTTTGCATTTGATTCCATCAAAGACTTTGAGTCAGAGTTTTCGATTCAATCGATTCAAAATGACCTTTAGGCATATCAGCTCCGACTCAATCCTTTTGAATAATATAACAAGTCAATGACAACTCAAACTATGACTAATGACTACGTTTGCAATTTATAACTGAGAGTGATTTGATAGTGTTGCATTTTATGTATTTTATTTATGTATGGTCAAATTGTTGATGGATATTACCTACATGGTTGAAAACTTGAAATTTTGGAATTTGGAGGCTTCATTTAGGCAATTTAGTCGCGAACCCGACTCAGTCAGCTCTATAAATATTTGTTGTCGACTCAATCATGGTTTCTACCTGAACTCTTTGATTCAATCACGACTCAAAGCCAAATCCTTAAAAATGTTATCGATTCAATCAGTTTTAGTCGCAAAAAATGTTGGATTCATGAGTCGCGACTCAATCAGAGTTGAATCGTATACAAGTCTGATCCATTCCCACCTCGAAGACTGCTAATCGGTTGTCATCTGATCCCGTCCTCGCCTGAGGCGTTTAGATAATGAGCTGACCGCTCTCTGATGTGTGCCGCAATGTTTGTGGTCTTGAGTCCATTCCCACCTCGACGACTGACAATCGGTTGTCATCTGATCCTGTCCTCGCCTGAGGCGCTTAGATAACGAGATGATTGCTATCTGACGCGATGTCAGATAGTGTGCCGGAAACGGCGGGGTTTTCCTCCTACCGCGCCAAAGAGCGACCGTGCCAGAGGGTGACCGTTCCTCGAGAGCGACCGCCCCCCCCCCCCTCACTCAAGAGCGCAAGGGGGAAAACCGACGCCTCGACCAAAATCCATATAGTTGCAAACAAACTAGTATTTGTTAGCAGCAAGCAGCAAACGTCCTGGTGGGTCAGTATAGTTGCATACGTACTAGTATAGTTGTGAACGTTCTAGGATGGATGCAACTGTCCTGACTGGTCAGGATAGTTGCATACATACTGGGCTGTCCAGTACATTTGCAACAATACTAGTACAGTTGCAATTGTACTGAAATATTTGGCACGGCTGATTGGTGAAAACGATTATTTTTGGCGATTTTAAAACAATGCTCGTCTTGGGGTGCAATATGGTTCATGATTATATAATGCCATGATCAGTGATCACGTTACTAGACAACAGTGGTGGTGGTAAAAGGGGGGGGGGGAGAAAGTTGCCCTTACCAATACTGCCTTTTTCACCATTACCAATGCATGCTGTTTTCAATTATTCACGATTTTGTAAAGTTTGGTTCCAAAAAATCGTTTATCGTGCTCTGCATCGGAAACGACGCGGAATTCTTGTCCCGTGTGCTTTGAAGCCACTCGTCCAGCTTCATCACAAATATCACGGGACATACGGAAGGGGAAATCGAAAGCACGTCTCACTGAAAGACAGACTGCCGAACGCTCCGAAAACCAACTCTCGACTGAGCAACACCATGTGACCACGTCCTGTGTCACCTTCGGTCACGTGACAGCTCGGGGCCACGCTGTTTGTCGCAGCGTGGCCGCGAACCGCAGCCAGACGCCACGTACGTAGCCAGGATTTCCGTCAGGAGTGGGTGGGTCAACTGTTAGATTTGGTACAAATAACTCGCAAAGTCGCAAATCTTCGGCAAAATCGCTATAGATATAGTATACCTAAGCTGCGTCTCTCAGGGGGTCATGGCCCCTTGCTCCCCCCCCCCCCCCCCCGTTAGCTGCGTGGGTGACAGACGCTCCCCCAAACTTCCTAACAAGCGCTGTTTAGCACGCGCATTGGATAGAGATGGGCAGTGGACAATGAAGCTCCCCTGTAACTTTTGGACAATATACAAATAAACGAGTTTTTGGAACCAAACTTTACAAAATCGCGAATAATTGAAAACGACATGAATTAGAAATGGTGAAAATGGCCGTGAATGGCCGAAAATGGTTAAATCAGCCGTGCCCAATCTTTCAGTACATTTTGAACTGTGGGTGGGTCAACGTACTGGACAGCACGTTGACCCACGGACGTTATTGTTGCAAACGTACTGAACAGCCCAGCATGTATGCAACTATCCTGACCGGTCAAGACAGTTGTATCCATCCTAGGACGTTCGCAACTATACTAGTACGTATGCAACTATACTGACCCACAAGGACGTTTGCAACTATACTAGTTTGTTTGCAACTATACGGATTTCGCAAACGTACTGTAACATACACACGCAATCACTGCGTTCCATAACAAAGTCAAGCCAAGGAGCGCATAGCAAACAAAATGTAGCATATTTGATCTCATTTGACCTTCTAGATATTGACCTAGGGTCATTAAATTTTCCCCAAAACAGAGTTACCCACAGAGCCCCCCTACCTGATTTTTTTTGTTTTTCGTTAATTGACCCCTACAGGGTAAGCCTATGCCATCTGAGGTCACCAACACCCTTTTGTCAATAACTCTCGACAAAATAAAGATAGAGAAGTGGAACTGGTACCATTGTATTTGTATCATCAATACACGTCTTCCAATATCCAGCATGATCAACTCGGGTCACCACTTGACCTTGACCTGAGGTCACATTTATATATTGACCTGACCTGGTTAACATAAACATGAGTAGAAGCAAATTGACGAGACAAAAACGATGCCGTCAAAATTACTGCTCTTTCTTTATTAGGTAAAAAGTAATTTGCGAAAAACAGGTTTGCCAAAAGATCACATTTTTGACATTTGATGACCTCTGGAGCCTAAACTATTGACCTGAGCTCAAATCTGAGGCGACCTAAGTGGATTGCATTTTTCAAGAGCTTTCGATTGTTTTTCTGTTTGCTGCTAGCTATCATAGTTCCACAGATATTTGGGGGTGTTCGAAGCGAAGTCATAAAACTGGCAAATCTGACATTTGATGACCTCTGGTGACTTCAATTTTGACCTGACCTAAACAAATACCGTCATACTTTCGAATGCGATTGTCTCAAGCTATCTAACGCCTTTTTCCGCTTCTAGCTACGTTGCGTAGTTCTCGATATCATAGGGGGGGGGCGAAATCCGTCCCCCCCCCCTCCAGGGCGTGTAATTATCAGAGGCCCTCCAGGGCGCGTGTTAATGATTCAATTAACCCGCACTTAACCGGTTGGGTGGGGCAATATTGCCCCCTTAACCCTATTTGTAACAGGCTCCTGGCTACCCCTATTTGTAACAGGGGGGGGGGGGCGGATTCCGCCCCCCGGAGATCTCGAGATCTCCCGTCTGATTTTCAAAAATGAAACGGTGTTTGGTTCCCCTCAACACGATCTACATTTATAAATAATAAAAAAATCTAAATTCTGGATAGGGGACAACAGGGGGGCAAAAACGACAAATTTTAGTGGTATTTTTGATTCAACATAGCTTTCATGTTTATCGACCGATTTTAACACAACTAATAGGAATAGATAGAGATTGAATCGGAAATTGATATATGACAGTGACGTTTGAAAATTCAAAAATCATAGGCGTGTGCAGGTCACTCAATATGGGGGTGAAGTAAATGCGTAATAAAACCATTTTTTGATGTTGTTTTTTTATAAATGAAATGGTATGTGATTGAGACATTAGAAAAACAGTTATAAATCATATTTTTTGCCATAGGCGGTACCTGGTTAGTTAAAAATGGGGTGTAAAATTGGGAAAAATATTAACCGCAGACAAGTTGCTACCCAGCACTATAAATATGTTACTGATCATAGATAGTTCCTTTTTGCATGTTGTAATTCATCATAGGCGTATCCAGGATCCAAACTAGGGCGGCGTAAGACCTTTTGATAAGTATATTATCCGCTATTATGATACTAACTAGTCAACAGTGACTATTTCATTACAACTTCAATTAACATTGCTTACCCCCCTTTTTACCCTACCTGGACTCGCCTATTATCTTATAATCGTTCGTAGAGTAGCCTGTGGTGCGTGTTTCATCCGAAAACTGCAGTATGTTATGTCATTGTACGCCCATGCTTCCTAGTTTCCTTGCAATAATATGACCCCCTTTCTTCCATTCCTGAGAGCGCCTCTTAAAAAAAAAATGACTTTATTCCCTTTTCTGGTCTCATATGTGCATATATTATTATAAGCTAAACGTATATTGCGCCGTTATCGCTGGCATATCGTCATCACCATGCCAGTCACCCCCCTTTTCATGTTCCTGAACACGCCCCTGAAACTCTATATGTAATACATTATGCAAATAATGGAAGCAGAAGCTATCTTTTACATCTTGATAGCTATAAATGCCCCTTACATTGCTCTATTGGCTTCCCGCCAAGCATTGCATACTTCCTGGAAACCCCCCTTTTTCAAGCCCCTGAAACCGCCTCTGTCATGCAATTTTGTATGATATTTCATTAACATCATCTAATTTGCACTTTTTGCAATCACGGTAAGCCGATGTAACTCCTTCATACTTGATGCAGTTAGGAAGAAACCGTGAAGATCGCATTTCCGTATTTTCGCCAAATGTCGCCTCCGAACCCACCCAAAACTGTGCCCTGGAACCGCCTCTGTTCAAGTTAAGAACTCAAAATTTTGACTCCAAATCCGGAGATCAATTCTATGAAAAGTCCCAAAATTTCATGGGCCTGCTCCCAGCCGTTCTGGAGATATCTGCGAAAAACATGAGGGGGGGGGGGGGGGCGGAATCCGCCCCCCCCCCTGTTACAAATAGGGTTAACCCTATTTGTAACAGGGGGGGGGGCGGATTCCGCCCCCCCCCCCCTCATGTTTTTCGCGGATATCACTGACAAGTCATTATATACCACTGACAAGTCATTATATAACTACTTTGAGCCAGATACAACATGGCTCAGGAAGTCAGAATAGGCCCTCAGGAGGTCAGTACTGGCCCACTGGATGTCAGAGTGGGCCCTCTGGAAGGCAAATAGTGGGCCTCTGAAAAAGCATAGAGGGTCCATCTGGAAGCATCTGGATGCGCCCTTCGAAAAGCAGAGGCGCTCTCTGGAAAACAGATGGGTCTCTGGAGACAAAAGCGGATCCTCTGGAGGTCAGAGTTGGGCCTCCGGATTCCAGAGTGGCCTTCATGGAGGCTATACGGGTCCTTTGGAACCTATTGCGCTTTTGGCTGGTCTGGGAATGCCCAGACTCTGGCCTGAAGGCCCTAGACTAGTTAAGATACTCCCTGGTCCCAGCCTGAGGTATCCCAGGCCGGGGTCTGAGAAGGCCCTCATACCTGAGTCTGGACACTCCCAGACCAGCCAAGGGCTCCCTAGCTTCCAGAGAACCCATCTGGCCTCCATGAGGACCATTCTTGCCTTCATGATGCCTACTCTGGTCTTCCGAGGGCCTATTCTGAACTCCAGAAGACCCGCTCTGGACTCCAGAGGACCCGATCTGGCCTCCAAATGCCCATCTGGTTTCCAGAGTGCACATCTGCCTTTCAAAGAGACCAAAAGGCTTCCAGATGGACCCTCTGTGCTTTTCGGAGGACCACTATCACAGAGGGTCGATTATGGCATCCAGCGGCAGATCCATGATTCGGTCAAGGAGGGCATCACGTAGCAAAGTGGGACCCCAGGCCTTGGTGACTCCCTCAGGCCTTAGTGGTCCCCCTCAAGCCTTGGTGGGTCCTTTTGACCTTGAAGACAAATGTAGGCCAGAATGGACCATTATAGTAAAACAATATGCCTTTTACATGCTAAAATGGGCATCTACAAACCAGAATTAGCCCTCTTCAAGTCAGAATATCCCTCTGGCGGTCAGAGTGGGCCATCTGGAGGCCGAAGTGGCCCCTACGGAGACCAGAGTGGGCTCTCTGGAGGTCAGAGTGGGCGAATGTACTTGCGATTTGTTTGAAAATGGGACGAAATTTGTTTCATGTCACTTCGATCGGCTATGGATCCCCTCGGGCTATTGGGCCTCTTCGAGGTTGAAGGGGGCATGCCCCCCCCTCTGGATCCGCCTCTAATGACCGTCATGATCCATTGCTGACGCCAAGTGATGATACCAATGAATTAAGCAGCACAAAGGCATCCATCAGCTCAAAAACCGTTGCGCAGACCTTTGGTTGTGACGTCATGCATAGGTGACCTGACCTGACCTGGAACTTTGTCTGGTGCCAAAATGTTTCAAATGAATCGTTATACAAGCCTACCAAAGTTGATCGATGTCACTGAAGTTGATCAGAAGTTATTGAGAATGAATACAGGGACGAACGACCACTTTTTGGCATCCTGCCATTGCTTGTGGCGTCCTGGCCGTCACTGACTGGGGTATCAGCCGAACGACATTGGCTAGGTGATGTGTGTGTGAGGGGGGGTTGGTTTCTCCCCCCCCTGGTTATCTTCCGAACCAAGAACTGCAGTGAGATGCCCAAGGCGGAAATAAAAAGCTCTTAATAAGACGCATCCACAACATACACTAAATTTTCGAAATAAATTCACGTTTCAGGTCACGGTCAGGGAAAAAATAAAATGGAGATATCTGACTTTTTTGGCCATACTTTCCATCCAAAGCATTAGATTGCGGCTATTATCGCACAATGTGCTCTCCAGGGTAATACGTATCCTGCATATGCAAAAGTGAAATTGTAAGCAAAGGTCAAGGTCAAGGTCATGTCACAAAAGGTCACAAGTCTATGAAAGACATGCGACACATGTTGTATGGGTTATTGTACACGTATAATTCGATAGTAGCAGTCATTTTCACAACCTGACAACATATCAGGTCAAGTGAAGTCTCATTACGTCACAATTTGAAATTGATAAATTTAAATAGAAAAGGCATGTGTCTAGACCAATTTTGTCTCAGAAATACAGTGCTGGCATTGTTTCTTGTTTGTACCTACCTGGTCACTGAAAGCCAAAAAAAACGCAATTAAAAATATTACGTCCTGAGTTACTCATTAGGGAGCGATAAGTCATTCAAAAATACAGATATTGGTTTTAATTTTGATTTCAGTATTGTCCCTCTGTAGTTCTTCAACAGAGCTTCCAGTTCTTTGAAAATGTTTGAAAATCTTGATTTTGATGTTGTTTTTTATCGTTTTTTTTTCTTCTCATCTTTTGGGGTACAAAACAAACATTTTCACAAATCTAAGATCGCTATTTTGTAGCCCTTGCCATTTTCTATCTCTTGCCGTTTTTCGATTGCATTTTACTTCAAATATGGTATTTGTAAGGCCTGCTAAAGATTAGCTAATTTGTGTGTCCAACACGTGTGTATTGACGTCACTAATTTCGCTATATTTCGAGAGAGAAATAAATCGACGAATTTTCTTCATTTTCGCACCGAAGATGTATAATTTATGTAGGAGAAGATACTTGAAGTTTCACGTCCATAGCGCTATTAGTTTTTTAGCTATTGCGAAAACTCATCAGGGGGCGAAAAACTCCCCCCCCCCGCCATTGGCGGGTTAACCCTCGCCCGGGTATAGGGGGTATATGCCACCCCCGCCCCCTCGGTTTTTCTCGAGAGAAAAAAATCGTGTAGTTTCCAAATGATTTCAATGCATCTTTCAGTACCCTATTTTTTTAAAAGTCCCCACATACTCTGAACATTTTGAATTACTAACCCACATGACCCGTGACCTATGGCCTGATTCTCATCTCATGTCACGCGCAACTGGCGTCCCGCAGTATCGATGCTTGTAACTTCTGCAGTTTTCGAGTGTTTGTTGTTCAGGAGCATAAACACAGGTGTTTCCAGGTGACAGTTGTTGTTTCCACTGATATTGTGTCCTCGATTGACCTTTACAGAGGCCAACTGAGGTCATTGACCTCCGATGACTTCAAATGACTTTTTGGGCTTCTGGCGGTTTCAAGGACATTTTGTGACGCAGATTTCAAATTTGGGATCTATTTTACATAATTATATGTTCCACTGGGGTCACGCGCTTCCACAGGTCAACCGAGGTCACTGACCTCAGACGACCTGACATGATCTTTTTGGAATTTGGCAGTTTTTAGGACATTTTGTGACGCTGATTACGAATTTAGCATCCATTAAGCATTAGGATAGGCTTATTCACAATTCTAGCTCGATAAAATTCAATATATACGCATTTTCAAGTTTGATAAGATTTGCGTCATGGACAAGACCTCAGAGGTCACCTAATGACCCAATACCTTAAAACCGGTTATCAGCGGCTTCCTCTTTTTGTCACAAGCGATACGCTAGTCTTTGAATCGAAGCTCTACTTCAATTAGGGGCGAAACGCTAAGGGGGGTCGTACCCCCCCCCCCCACCCCCTACCCGAACACGTAGTGATTTTGCCATACCTGGGCGAGGGTTAATGCATTTTTGCAAGGTTTCATTTTTTATGCGGTAGGAGGGTTTTTCTTTTTAGAAAGGAGGACCAAAACTAAGTCTCTTTTTAAGGACCGTGGAGCAGGTTCGGAGTGTGTTTTTTTTCATCGGAAAAACACATCTTATAGATCATCTCTACCAAGTGTGAGTGACTCATGACGTCATATTTTGAAATTGCGCTTTTTGGCTTTCAGTGATCAGATATACAAATACAAATAATTTCCAGCACTGTATTTCTGACACAAAACTGGTCTAGAAACATCCCTTTTTTATTTATATTTAAATATTTAAAATTTTGACTATATGCTCCTAAACTTGACCTGAGCTTGACACCAAATTCACTTAAATGATGTGAGATGGTAAAATGACTATCACTTTCGAATTGTACGTGTAAAATAGCCCATAAACATGTGCCACATGACTTTCGAAAATCTTCTGCCCATAGTGGCCTTTGGTGACCTGACCTTGACCTCTGCCATTAATCTCCATTCAGCTCATATGGGATGTGTATTATACATTTGGGAGCACTGTGGGCGATCATGGTTGCAATCAAAAGCTTTGGATGGAAAGTATGTCCCATATACTCAAATGACCACATTTTGATGTTACCCGATCTTGACCCGATATGTGACCTCAATTAGAAAATATCGAGTATGCGTTGGTTCCGGAGATAACGAGGGGGGTAATACCCTGTCCCCACCGGTCAATGGTGTTCGGCTGAGACCCCGGTCAAGCGCGGATTAAAAATATATCTATGGCATTCATGGCATGGCAGGCTCTATGGTAATATCTCTATGGCATTGTATGGCAGTCATTCTTGACGAGACCAAAATAATTTCGATAAAGTTTGTTAGGAGCTATCAATCAATAAAACTATTTTATGCTACCCAGGAAAGTTTTCGAGATTTTTTCCGGGCTCTTGCCTGCCTCCCCGCGTCGATGGCATCTTCAGTCGGACGGTAAACGTGCTAACAATAATCCAAAATGAGGCAAATTACCATGGTATTAAATACCGTGCGCTGAACAGGCAGCATGGTACTTACCATCGGTAGATGGGAGATATCTCCAGTCTGGGCTTCTTGCTGGGCGGCGGGGTGGCGGGCTGGTCCCCATAGGAACGACGCCGGCCGTCCACCTCTCCCACCACGATATCGGTCACTGCAGACCTGCACAAGATAGGAAACACGGTCTGTTAGTATAACAGGAACCGCATGCGGGCACGATACATTGACCTCTACACCCGGCCCTCTACATCTGATTGTCAACATGTGTTAAACAATTATTTTGCTACTTTTGTTTAACCGAGTGGAGCGAGATGTACCATCCACTGTGGGGAGAATCGAGGCATGAGCGGCCCACCCGACAGTATATACCCATAGAGCTGGGGATGAGCGTCCACACGACGTAGGTGTTGCAAGTACACATCAGTCTGGTGTAGCTTGGTGGTGTAGATAAACACCTCAGCTGGCGGCGAGCGGAAACACCACGCAAGTGTATTGGACATCAACACAGCGGGCAGGTGTCGGTGAACACCTGCACTGTGGGCATTGAACACACGATGCGATGGTGGACGGTACTGACACACCAAGCACGTGTCGGCCATGTGTACCGAAGCCTCAACAATTACACACCATGCATATGTAAAGTTCCAAATTAACCCATGTGGCAGGAGTTAACTCCCGGGTCATGTGTATCGATTTTGTGAGTATAATGTGGATCTGTCGCTTTTGTCGGTCAAAAAGGTATGCAAGTTTTTAAACAATCCCCTGTTTGTAATAGTGATAAATCGATACTTTGTGGCTTGATTGGCCGTTTTTTACGAATAATGAAATATAATGAAACATGACGAGACTAAGGTAGCAATGTTACGTAAATGTATTCTACTGGAAGTGAGTGATTTATAGCAAGTAAATACATCCATGTTATATTACAGGAATATATTACAAAATTGCGAAGCCAGTTTCATTATGTAGATTTGCTGAAGCTACTACGGAACGCCTGCCTATTCCACGATCGGTCGGCTTTACTGGCCCAAAATGTATGCAAGTTTCAAACGAACCACCGATTGTCAAAGTGACGAATCGAGAAAAAGAGAAGGGTCTGGTAGGCATCGCAACTCGTGCAGTTGACGTGCAAACGCCAACGGTTTACCAAACGTCTAACTGTTTAACGTCCGTTAAACTGTTTAAAAGTTAGACTGTGACGTTTTGTCTTCGTTAAACAGGAAATATAAATATAATTGATTAAGAACAAACATAGCGAAATAATACGACATCACGAGATGAATGCAGTTCTGTTGACTAAATATATTTTCCGGAACGAGTGATGAATGTAAAGTGAACTTAGTCTTTATTACACAAATATATGAAAAAGTACGATGCAAACTTACAATAACGGAAGTTGTGGAAATTTCGCACCTCGGCGCAAATGCCAATCTGACCAAACGCGACAGAGAATTACGCTTCAAATATGACAAATGACCAGTCTTCAAGTCTTCCATATGATAAGCAGGCTGGCAATGCCAATGATAAACACTACACAGTGCAGACAATGGACAATACACGACTGGGTACTTACATTGCGATGATGCAGACGATGGACGAATGCTGATGGACGAAGACTGGTGTGCTGACCAAGTCCACGGAGCTGAGCACGCACTGTGACTCGGGCAGAGCTCAGGAACGAATGGGCAGGCCGCTGGTCACCCCTCAATTTACCCCTTTCTAACGGACCTCAGGGTGTCCCCTCACTCCGGCCCCCGGGGGTAGGCAGGGGATTAGCTGTGCCCTCCGGCGTGTGGTGGGAAGGGTGTGGCAGGCCCGTCCGATGACCGGGTCAGCCATCCTAGGGGCGACAGGGGGCTCCAGCATAGAAACTTCTTGGGGCAAAGGGAAAGTCGAAAATCAGGAATATTGAAATTTACAGATTTGGTCAAATACGAATGAAATGCCTTTTATTCTTTATGGTTTAACAAATGTTCACGGCGGAAAACTGACAAAAAAGAGACATGTATGGAGACATAGACAGAGACAAAGACAGAGAAGGGGACTGTTGTTCGACGTTGCGATTATCATATTTTAATCCCTTTCCAATTTGTGAAGGAAAAACCCGTTTATAATGAGGTAGCATCCACGAGTCCCCTAAGTCCAATTCACCATTAACCAGCGCGGCGCTGGGGGGGTAAATTTTACCCCCCCTCCCGGGTTTTCGCTATAGATTCAAAACTACACTAGATATCGACGCAAAACTTTCAGTACCATATCTGGCATCGATTTGACGTCTTCAGATAAATTTTGGAGAAAATCGGTCGAGAAGTTTTTGCGAAAATAGCGTTTTAGTGATGTCATGTAACGCCATTTTCGGTCCAAAATGGACGAAACTTTGATCGATGATAGAACAGCGAGTATTGAAGCAAATTGCAAACAAAGCACGTTAAAAGGAAGGAAATGACATTCTCTACAAGATGGCTGTCTCGGATTTGCACAATTTTGAATTTCTGATCCCCAAAATGCAAAAAAATCGTTATTATTTTTTTCAAAGTTTACAAAATCCAAAATTGTAAGAATTTTAAAAAAACCGGAAGATATATCAGATAACCATCTCTAATGAGTGACTATTCCAAATTTCAAACAAATATCTATATTTTTGACCCCCAAATGACACTAATAAGTGTTCAATGTGATGGACGCATTTTAAAAAAAACGCAAATTTTGACATTTCTAGACATCGTACACAAAAACAAATTGCAACATTGGATTGCTGTGGCAAAACTGAACCGTAAACATGTGTCGGTTATTGCAAATTTTGGAATTCAAAATTTGACCTTTTTTGCCTGATCTTGACCTGACCTTGAGGTCAAATGTCAAAATAACCATTATTTTTGGATTATACGTCTGAAATAACCCATGATGCATGTGTCACATGAGTTTCATATTACTTTTTCACAGTGTGACCTTTTGTGACCTGACTTTGACCTTGACCTGTACTTAGTATGATATTCATACTCAAGCATTGCCCTCTCCTTATATTTAGAAGTGTTTTGGCAGAGTTTCGGCGCGCTGCTGTTGATAGTCCGGTCTCTGCAGCCAATAATCTCGAAAACAGGTGGTGTTGACCTTTGACCTGACCCTGTCCTGATATGTGACCTTTTAAATAAAATTTTAAGAATTACTTAGAATCTTCCCATCGAGAGCTTCCGATCCCCGCCTTGCGCTTCTCGCTGCGATTATTGGTTCGGGAGATAAGAGGGGGGGGTAAAATTTACCCCCCAGCGCGGCGCGTTCGGATGGAGACCCCAGCGCCGCGCGGGTTAAGACGCCTTAACGCCCTACAGGAGCTTTTTCACCTTCGCCCTAGGGGCGGGGCTGACAGCCCACCCCCCATGTTAACTTCACAACCAAGCAATGCGGTAAGAACCAGCATGTTGCCTATCATGAGAGGAATCTAACATTATGCGATTTTTAGGTTTCAGGTCAACTGGTGACCTTCCAGGTCAAGTGAATGACCTAGTATTTACCTCGTCCAGAACAGCGATTTTGCTCTTCAGAAAACCGCAAAATTAGAAATTAATCAATGTAAATAGCCAGGCATGTTCCTTGACCAGGTTTTGGAGCAGAAATACAGAAAAGGTAACAATTTGTTCGTATCTTGCCAAAACAAAGTAAAAAAAAGTTATAAAAATTACGTCATAAGTTTCTTACAATCATGGAGCCATCACTCAGTCAAAAATAAAGATATTGCATTGAAATTTGGCATGTGTATTGTCCATACTCAGTTCTCTCACAAATATTCCGGTTTTTCTAACATCTTCGAAAATTTTGATTGTGTGGGGATTTTAAAAAAAGTTAGGGGTCAAAAACCCAAAATTTTAAACAAATCCGAGATCGCTATTTTAAAGAAAATGCCATTTTGTGTCTTTGGTGAATTGCGTTTGCAATTTCCTTTAAAACTCTGTTTTCTACCATTTTTAAATATTTATCATTTCTCCACCAACATGACGTCATCAAAACATGATTATCTCCCACACAGCTTAATTAATTTGAATTAAATTTATACAGAATACGAATAACTCTTATACACTTAGCTACCGAAAATGTCAGCAAGATGCATCAGATGTGTAAAAAGTTATTCAATACAAACCTAAGGGGGCCTGTCAGCCCCCCCCCCCTTAGGGCGTGGGTTAATCGGCGAAGGACAAGCGAGCCCGTAGAAACAAATTTCAGCTGAATTGGTCCAGACGTTTCTGAGTTACGGAACGGGTGTGCACGTGCGCACGTGCACTCTGCAGTGTGACCCAGAGTTTGACTTGCGTGACATTGCCAGTAGTATGGTCTCACACCACACACCAAATTTCAACTTAATCGTTCCAGCCTTCACTGAGTTATGGAACAGGGGTGTGCCCGTGGGCACGTGCAGTGTGACCCAGAGTTTGACTTGCGTGACGATTGACAGTGTTGTGGTATCAAACCACACACAAAGTTTCAGCTTAATCGTTCCAGCCTTCACTGAGTTATGGAACAGGGGTGTGCCCGTGGGCACGTGCAGTGTGACCCAGAGTTTGACTTGCGTGACGATTGACAGTGTTGTGGTATCAAACCACACACAAAGTTTCAGCTTAAAGGGAATAGCACACCCTTAACATTCGGTTTAACTGAGATAGCCAGATTGTCGGGAGTACTGATAAATCTACCAATCTGAAATATTTCCTTCCAAAAAGATGTGGTTGCTGAGTTTCAACGCAAAGACCGTTGGGTATATTACGTCATATTTTAAACCTTGCCCTACGGGGGGGGGCTCCTGACAGCCCCCCCCCCCCCCTGAGGTTTTCTTGAATAACTTTTTACACATACGGTGCATGTTTCTGAAATTTTGGGTACCTGAGTTTACTACTATGATGCGTTTGCTGCAAACATTTATTTAAGATTCGTTTAAGAGATTATACGGGTTTTCCCAGAATAATTGAGTTACATAGTAAAACGTACTTATAAAGGTGGTAGAAGTCCCACGGTAGCCACATTTTTCTGGAAATGACCTCTTCTGCACGCAAGGACATTCCAAATTGCGCGGTGTTGACACCGCGTATTTTCTGCAGGACCGGCTGGGGCAGAGCCAGTCATCTCCTTTATGCTAATACAAACACTTCACTTATGGCATATTTCCGGTAAAATAAGCAATATTTGAAAGAAAATAAACTTGTTTTGTTCCAACGACAGCAGCAGTTACCTAGTTTTCCCATAAAATTATATATTTGTCATGAATTTTCATGCCAAAAAATTAATACGCCACCACCAAATTCACAACGCTAAAGGCCGGAGATAAGAAAACCACAAAAACACAAAACCTCAACGAACAGTGTGTTGTAATACAAAGTCCCGTCAGCTTTGAATTGTATAATAATTTTGTGATCTAGTGCAGACAATTCAAAACTCTAAAATTGATCTTAAGATAAAAGTGGTGAACAGTAGTGCCGATCAAGTACTCGTTATCTGATACTAGTCTCGAAAAACCCCCAGGTTTGAACGCTGATAATTGCTGAAATAATGGACTAAATCAGCATTAAGGTCCCTGTTATATGTCTAAAACGTGTTTAAAGCTCATACCACTGCAAAGGAGTTCATTTACTTTCAGGACGGAAACCCGTATAATCCCTTTAAGTAGTTGGGGAGATAATCATGTTTTGATGACGTCATGTTGGTGGAAAAACGATAATTATTTGAAAAATGGTAGAAAACAGAGATTTAACCCGCGCGGCGCTGGGGAGGGTAAATTTTACCCCCCCTCCCTGATTTTCTCCAAAACTTGACAACTATGACAGATATCAAAGTCAAACTTACGGTAGCTTATGGTGCATCAATTCTACGTCTTCTGCCTCTTTTTTTTTTAATTCGTGATTTTTTTTTGCAGATAATGACGTTTTAGTGACGTCATGCCATGTCATTTTTGGTGAAAAAACGTTAAATGTTTGACAAATCGTAGAAAAAAGCGTGTTATTGCAAATTGCAAATAAAAGGCGTCAAAAGAAGGGAAATAACATTGTCTTTGATATGGCTATCTCAGATTTTCAAAATTTTGGGTTTTTGATCCCCAAAAATGCAAAAAACTGATTTTTGGGGAAGAATTTCCACAAAAGCTTTTTGTTTGAAGATTTTAAAAAAACGGAAGATATATTAGAGAACCGAGTATGAACGATATTCAAACCAAATTTCAAAGCAATTTCTTTATTTTTGACTGACTTATGGCTCTCTAAGAACAAGTAACTCATGACGTCATTTTTTTTAAATTGCGTTTTTTGGCTTTTACTGACCAGATACAGACAAATAGATGCCACCACTGTATTTTGAAGACAAAACTAGTCTAGAAACATGCAATGTTTATTTAGATTAATCAATTTCAAATTTTGACCTTATTGTGACCTGACCTTGCCCTGAGGACGATTATATGGTGTCAGGCTGTGAAAATGGCTGCTTCTATCGAATTATACGTGTAGAATAACCCATACAACATGTGTCGCATGGCTTTCGTAGACCTGTGACCTTGTGTGACCTGACCTTGATCTTGACCTTTGCTTACAATTTCACTTTTACTTATGCGGGAAATGCATTATACACTCTGGAGCACTTTGTGAGATAATAGTTGCAATATAAGGCTTTCGATGGAAAGTATAGCCCAAATACTCAAATACTTACATTTTACATTTGACCTGACCGTGACCTGACATGTGACCTTATTTTAAGAATTTCGAGTATGCATTCGATTCTTCTCGTTGAGAGCTTGCGATCGCCCCATTGCGCGTCTCGCTGCGGTCATTGGTTCGGAAGATACGAGGGGGGGGGGGTAAAATGTACCCCCCAGCGCCGCGCATTCGGCTGGAGACCCCAGCGCCGCGCAGGTTAAAGTAAATTGCAAACGCAAATCACCAAAGATAGAAAATGGGATCTTCTTTAAAATGGCAATCTCGGATTTTCAAAATTTTGGGTTTTTGACCCTTAAAATAAAAAATAAAATTATTTTGTTTGGAAAAATCCCCACAATTTTTTTTTTAAAGATGTAAAAAAACGGAATACATGTGAGAGAACTGAGTATGGACAATACCCAAACCAAATTTCAAAGTAATATCTTCATTTTTTAATTGAGTGATGGCTCCTAAGTGTAAGAAACTGATGACGCATTTTTTTAAATAACTTCTATTGACTTTTTGTGACAATATACGAACAAATAATTACCTTTTCTGTATTTCTGATCCAAAACTGATCTAGGAACATGCCTTTTTATTTACATTTATCAATTTCAAATTTTGAGGTTGTCTGAATAGCAAAATTGCTGTTAAGGACGTGGTAAAGCCAAGGTCAATCACTTGACCTAGAAGGTCAACTATTAACATTAAACCTAAATCGCATACTATTAGATTCCTCTCATGCCAGGCAACATCTGGTTCTTGCCGTATTGCTCTAAGTTGCTTGGTTTGGAAGTTAACAGGGGGCTAACCTGCTCCTTCTTTGGCGCCGCGCTTAATTAAGCGGACCACGAGTCAGCCGACAGTTACAACTCGCCAGTGGTGCACGCAGGGAGGGTTGGGGAGGGGGGGGGGGTCAAAAGGGTCAGCTGACACCCAAATTTCTGAGGGGCATGCATCACATGGATCCGTATTCTGGCCCATACCCGGCGCTGGCAGGGGCCCTGTCTTGGTCAGGCCTGATCGAGACAAGGGCGCGTTGCTGGCAAATTGGCGTGATATGGGGCCGGTCAGGACCAAGGCCCGTTATTTGCAAATTCTTCATGCTGGCCCCTTTCTGGTAGGGGCCCGCTGTTGGTTAGGCCCGATCGAGGCAGGGGCCTGGTACTGGCAAAGTTGTGGCATGGGGACCGGTCAGGACGAGAGCCCGTTCACAAGATGGCCCGGTCCTTGCATATGCTTGATACTGGCCAGATCCTGGTAGGGGTCCTGTCTTGTTCAGGTCCGATCGAGGCAGGGGCCCGGTGATGGCAAAAGCGTAATATGGGGCCCGGTCAGGACGAGGGCCCGGTCACAACAGGGCGCACTCCATGCAAATTATTGATAGTGGCCTGTTACTGGTATGAGCACGTTCCTGGTAGGGGCCCGATCAAGGCAGGGCCCAGGGGCTGGCAGAGGCGTGATATGGGGCCCGGTCAGGTCGAGGGACCCGTCACAACATGACTCGGTCCTTGTAAATTATTTATACGGCCCGTTCTTGGTCGGGCCTGATCGAGGCAGGGGCCTGGTGCTGGCAAAGGCCCGGTCACAACAGGGTCTGGTCCTTGCAAATTATTGATACGGACCTTGTCCTGGAAGCGGCCCGGTCTTGGTCACTGGTCAGGCCCGATGGAGGCAGGGGCCCGGTGCTGGCAAAGGCGTGTATCAGGGGCCCGGTCAGTCGTCGAGCCCGGTCCTGCGAATTATTGATATCACGGGCACATTCCTAGCATGACAGTAAGACAGGGGCCCGGTCTTGTTCAGGCCCGATCCTGACAAAATGTGGCATGCCGGAGCCGTCCTATTGAGGGCCCTCTCATGACAAGGTTTTTTTTCTGCGAACCGAGAGGCCATGTTAAAATAGGCCCGCTCGAACATTGTAAAATCCCCGGTCGAGTCAGGTAGAGGTCGAGAAAATCTGTCTTGCAAATGACGAATTTTGTGAAGAATACCTTATATTTGCGGTGTCTCATAAGAGCCTTCTTTTACACAACGTTAAGCTGAGCCTAGCCAAAGTTCGGGTAGCCGTCCTGAAGTTTGGGGGGTCAGAACACACTCTGCCCCCCCTGTTCCCGGGCATATGCGCCGGCGGCAGCCGTGTCACGCATGTCGCCAGCTCCGGCTGTGCGCTGCGCGTTCTGCCACCAGTTACGTCACATCAAGCATTTTGGCTCAGGCGCTCGCTCAAGCGGTGCCACCCCTCTGATGTATTCATAAGCTATACATATTATTGGCCATAACTTTGTCAATTTCCATTGGATTTCCAATTGAAAATAATGCTGACACTCCTCTTGAACATGCACATCTTTTCATGGGTGGTTCTTACCTGTAACTGCAATGTTCGCTGCAGTACATGCACATCATAATGTATGGCCCTATTATACACGTGTCTTCAGGTTTTGAGTAAATAACTTGGTTAACTTTGCATCGATTTCCAATACAAAATTACCAAAAGATGCTTCTTGAAAATACTCATGTTTTGATGGGTGGCTGGTCGCGTTACCTGGAATATCTCGATTAAATTGTGCAAATGTTTTTTTTTTTGCATTACGCTGTCTTTCGGCAAGTTTGTGATGAGCTATAAATATTATTAGCCATAACTTTATCAATTTCCATTTAATTTCCAATTGAAAACAATACCGACACTCGTCTTGAAAAGGCACACCTTTTGATGGGTGGCTTGTACCGTTATCTACAACATTCTCCGCAATAGAAGCACATGCACCTGTAACTGCGATACATTAGTAATACATTATGCATGCGGTTACAGTTTTAAGTAATTACCTCTATCAATTGTGAACTGTTTTCCAATTGAAAATTACCAATAGATGCTTCGCGTAATAAGACGCTAATAAATAGTCGCTAATAAGAAGCAGGACACTCTTTTCCATAATTCGTCATACTTTTCCCAAGGAGTACTATTCCCTTTAAACTGACCAGCCGTTTCGCAGCTATAGCAGGATAACGTGTTCTGACACCCCTAAAGCGGCACGTGCCACGCGCCATGCTGACCCCACACGTGAGACGTTACATGTAAATAACATACTGAATTGAATGGGGCTATCAGATGTTGAAGACCGCTTGTCAATCAAATGCGGAATGCTAAAGATATAAGCTCCTCACAAGCGTTACGGTCGGGCCGGGTAAACGCCGTGTCGGATCTTATCAGGTCTGGTCGGCCGCTTATATGTGAGACAAAACTGTATTCAGTGAGGACTCGCGAGAGCTTCGCGCTCGCTCGTAATGAAACGATTGGATCTTCAGAAACAGAATAAATTGATATTAGTATCGAGTGTCTAAGAAATGTTGGTTACAGTTTTTTTCCGGTTTTTAATGTGACATTTTATAACTCCTACGATAGGGATGTTTTACCGTTTGGACTTCCTTCATGCTTGTTTGGAATAAGACCAGACTGAACAAGGTATTACTATGTCTAATCCTACCAATAGGACCTTTAGCTGGTTAATAACAATTCGAAAAACTGCGGTCCCATGTAATTAGCCATATGCAGTGGCGAACGCAGGGGGGGGGGGGGGCTCAAAGGGGTCAGCTGACCCCCTGAAATTTCTGAGGAGCCAGTATTACTGAGGGGCCCGTTTCTGGTATGGCCCCAGTCTTGGTCAGGCCCAATCGAGGCAGGGCCAGGTGTTGGGAAAGATGTGATATGGGCAGTTGGGTATCCAGATTGGGGCGGGGGACATGCCCCCCAACCTCCCCACCCCCTGTGCCTCGAAGGGACCCTCTGGCTCGGCCGAGGAACCCCATAGGAGATTGAAGTGCTCCAAACGAATTTCACTCCGCTTTGAAAAGAAGTGCAAGTAAAATAGTAGTAAAACAGCAAAACGCAAGGCCTGAGGGGGCACTCTTGCCACCTGAGGGGGCACTCTGGCCGCCTGAGGGGGCACTCTAGCCACCTGAGGGGGCATTCTGATCGCTTGAGGGGGCACTCTGGCCACCTGATTGGGCAGTCTGGCCGCCTGAGGAGCACCCTGGCCGCCTGAGGGGGCACTCTGGCCGCCTGAGGGGCATCTGGCTCGGAAGTATGGATCCCTCTGGAATCGGGATCTGGGTGCATAGGCGGTGGAACAGGGGGAGCATCGGGCACCATGTCCCTTGAATCCAGGAGGGGGAGGCGGGGCACCAATGCCCTCGTGGTGTCCACCCAGCTATTTTATGCGAAATATTGCAAAATAAAGAGACAAAAAAACGAGCCGCTTCGCGGCTCATGTTACCCGCATACGTGCGTCCTGATAAATCATCGATGTCACGATGACTATCGTTTTGTTGTCGTCAACGAGCCCATAGTGCCCGCCGTTTGAACTATTTGATAATGTGGTTCATGGCTGGAAATCCATGAAACGTATTTGAAACTGGTTAGCAACGGCAACCAAGCTGTTATAATTTGCTGATACAAAAGTATAAAAATATCAATTTTTTGTGCCACTGCGGCGAAATTCCTTTGATCTTTGCAGTGGAAGAATCTCAATGAGTGGCTGATAGGCGCCCTTGGGCATATATAGAACTTTTCGAATTTGTGAGGGCATCCGGGATAGTTATCCAGACCAAAAAATATAGCAAAAAAAATCACGCCGCTACGCGGCGCAAATCAATCACTGTTCTTTTCCAGTACAAAATAGTATAATATAGACTGTACACACTGGCAGCCGCAAGGGGGGGGGGGGGTACATGGGGTCATGTCCCCACCGTTGGCCTTAAATGGGGGGGAGGGCGTAAAATGACTTTTGACCCCACCTTTTGCTCCAGACATATTTCCTCGTTTTGCCCTTGCATCCTGGTTAAAAATTAGTTATCACCCGCTCAAGACCTCAAATTGTGGAGCTGCTTCGCGGCACAATAATAGTTACGTGGTTGTCTATTTTTCTTAAATACCATTGGTAGTTATGTTTCGGGGCAAATTTTGTTTTTTACAAATCTTCAAGCCCTCCCTTTTGCAAAATCCTGCCTATTCTTTAGTTCAATAACATTTTTGAAGTCTGCATGCGACACAAAGCAATATAAGACACTGCTATGACATGCATAAAATTTACTTCTTGTAAAAAACGGCTACTGGTTACGTACTAAAGTATAGGTAGTGGCAACACTGCAATTTAATTATGACCCCCCCCCCCCCCCGAAATGTAATCCTGTGTGCGCCACTGGGCCCATGTTTACAAATATGCTAAACAAATGAGGCTTATTATACAAACTGGCAAAACGATAATTATTCTTCAATTTAGCATGCAAAGCTGTAGAAGCTATGCTTACAATTGCATAAGCAATTTGTTTTAAGGAAAAAACATACAAGGTTGGTGCCGTTGTTCTGATATTATAAATCCTATTTCGTTCAGTATTTATATAAGCATTTCTCCTGGCATATTCCATGATGTTCAAAGCGTTTTCACGACTTTGTTTCGTTAGATAGGTAGGTAGGTACTGCTGTAATCAATAGTAATCTCATCAGATCAAGAGTGATCGGCAGTAATTTGCTAATCTTGCCAGTATCAATAATAATAGATTGGCAGAGAAGGATGTTTGCTAGTTTCAAGAACAGTATATTGATGACGATAATTAATTGAAGTAAAAGACCAGTAAGACGCTTTAACCCTCGCCCTACGGGAACTTTTTTCACATTCGACCTAAGGGGGGAGCCTGACAGAACCTAGATAACTTCCAAACCAAGCAACTTTTTTTTTCTTTTTTTTTTGAAACATAAATTTATATCAAGCCAACAAACTCGGGCATTATTCTACATTCAACATCAGCTCATCCTAAGGGCACAAAATACAATATTATTCGCAACATGGTTTATAGGGCATACAATAACTCATCTAACAAACAAAAGGAGGATAGAAGCATAGACAAAATATGGAACCTACTGTCAGAAAATGGGTACAATGAGGGGATTCTCAGGAGACTGCTAAGAGGAGTTCAACGATCTAGGATCAGGGCAGGGAGGGGGAGGGACAAGACAAGAAGTTTTTTTCTTCTTTCAAATAATAAGACTTTGATTTAACATATGTTCATCACATATACACGGATAGCACACGGGTATAAACAGAGAAAGTGGACGTCATTTTGCGAAGCAAGCATAACCATGGAAGTCTACATCTAGCGACACAGACAGAGCACGCATAGTTCACTAGGAAACCGTGGCAGTCGTCCATCAGTCGCCCCCCCCCCCCCCCCCCCAGCAGCGGAGAGCCCTCAGCCTGCTCCCCTCCCCAGTCAATGATGGCCAGCTTCCCACATCCCCGCATTCGTTAAGAGCGGAACATTTTTTTTTATAAATACAATCGCGATCAATGTACGGCTTACGCTCGTTTACACCCCCTCCCCCACCATTCTCCCACACACCCACATGCCCCTCCCGCCCACTTCCGCCAGGGTTTAGGGTTGCCGCAGGCAGACCTTTTCTTTTAAATATTGATTTGGAGTTCTTCATTTATGAATGGTTTCCATTTTGCCTTAAACTTATCCATTCTCTCTTTTTTCATAGCAATTATTTTCTCCATGACATAATATCGCGACAAAAACGGCATGAAATCGTCTAAACATACCCGCTCTTCCTTAAAGCGCCGACTAACAATGAATTGCTTCGCAATCATCACAATAAGAAGATTAACCACGCTCATAGTTTTTAGGGCCCCAAATATTATATTATTTACATTAGCATGAAAACGATGACATGGCTTGATTTTCTGATTAATTGTCACCACTAGTTCATTCCAAAACAATCTTATTTCATGGCAATCTACAAAATAATGTTGTATGGTTTCAATTCCACCACATTCATCACAGAAAGGATCATTGAGAACACCTCTTATGCATAAAAAACGTCTGGTTGGGAAATATCTGTGTGTAATCCTGTATTGTAAGCTTTGTAGCTTAGTGGAGCTGGTAATCGTAAACGGTACCGAATATATCCTTCTCCAGTCCTCACCAAAGCTGATGCCCTCACTTTCCCATTTTAATTGAGCCCGTGGAATGGTGTCCCCTATCCAATAGTCGTGGAAAAAACTGGATTTGACCTGTTGTATCGGAACATTCTTCCCTTGTATTACGATGTACGGAGCTGTGGTCCACTCAGCTGTCGATAATGGTGCGCTCCCTACTAGCATCCGTTTCCACTCCGCCGGAATCGCCCTCAATAGGCTCATATAGCGAAGCGGGCCAATCCGCACATGATGATTTCGCTCCAAAAAAACTTGATGACTAAAGAGGTGACCGCGAATGTCAATAAAATCGTCTATAAATGTAATGCCATTGTCATAAAGTGACTTATAAAGAATCACTTTCCGATCTATGCAGACCGCTTTGTTACACCATATTATTTGTTTTCGCACGGCATTGCCACTTTCGGGTACGGTCATCGGCACCGCCTCTCTAAACCAAAGCAACATTTCTTTATAAAATTCCGGTATCAATCTCGTGCTAACCCATGTCCTATTGTAATCCATGTTTGTGATGTCACCAACGTAAATTTTACTTCTTTTTTGGAATGCCTTGGCAAACGCCAATTCATTATTTGCAATAATTTTACCCACCCATGATGCTCTCCTTGCTTTATATATTGCCAGAATGTTTGGCGCTTTCAATCCCCCTTGCTCAATTCCTTGATATAGCGTTTTCCGAGCGACCTTTGGTGGTCTTCCCCTCCACAAAAACTTCATAATTTTGCTCTGAATTGCATCCAAGTGTTTTCTTTCTATCCGCGCTGCTGACATAATGTAAATCAACTGTGAAATGACCAAGGACTTGGTAATGGTAATCCTCCCCTTTATGGTCAAATCACGCTGGCACCATTGATTCAGAGTGTTTTGTATTTTTATCATTATAGCTTGCATATTGTCATCGCTGCAATCTTGCACCGCACTGAACAGTACGCCTAAAATTTTAAGGTGCTTGACGGGAACGGAACCGCAGATCAATTCCTCTGATTGCCTTTTCTCTCCTATCCACATATACTGACATTTGTTCAAATTCAGCTGAAGACCAGATACATTGCCGAACTCGTCTATTATCTTGATGGCTTCAACAGCAGAGGGCGAATCTCTGACGAATAATGTGGTGTCGTCACAATATTGCGACATCCTAAACTCACATCCAGATATTGTTAGGCCTTTTACAGTCGTTGTTGCGCGCAATTTAATGGCTAAAATTTCAACCACCAGCGCAAATAGAAGGGCAGAGGCCGGACATCCCTGTTGGAGCCCGCGGGATGGTTTAAACCAGCTGGATGTGTAGCCGTTGTTAATTACTGTTAATTCTGCACCATTGTGTAGAAGTCTTATCCACTCCAGAAAATGACTCCCGAAGTTGAACTTTCTTAAGACGTCATACACAAAGGTGTGTTCCACCGTATTAAAAGCGTTCTGGAAATCCAGCGCCATTACAATGCCGCTCAGCTTGTCCATTTCACAGTATTGAATGATATCGTCCACTGTGCGCAAATTGGTCCCAATGTACCTTCCACGAATAGACCTAGTTTGGTCAGCCGCAATCCAACCAAGCAACTTAGAGCAATGCAGTAAGAGCCAGCATGTTGCCTGTCATGAGAGGAATATAACAGTATGCGATTTTAAGGTTTCAGGTCAACGGGTGACCTTCCAGG
>JAXIVJ010016912.1:0-22500 GCA_036785665.1 Chirona hameri | reverse complement strand
CTAGACAGCTAGACAGCTAGACAGCTAGACAGCTAGACAGCTAGACAGCTAGACAGCTAGACAGCTAGACAGCTAGACAGCTAGACAGCTAGACAGCTAGACAGCTAGACAGCTAGACAGCTAGATAGCTAGACAGCTAGACAGCTAGACAGCTAGACAGCTAGACAGCTAGACAGCTAGACAGCTAGACAGCTAGACAGCTAGACAGCTAGACAGCTAGACAGCTAGACAGCTAGACAGCTAGACAGCTAGACAGCTAGACAGCTAGACAGCTAGACAGCTAGACAGCTAGACAGCTAGACAGCTAGACAGCTAGACAGCTAGACAGCTAGACAGCTAGACAGCTAGACAGCTAGACAGCTAGACAGCTAGACAGCTAGACAGCTAGACAGCTAGACAGCTAGACAGCTAGACAGCTAGACAGCTAGACAGCTAGACAGCTAGACAGCTAGACAGCTAGACAGCTAGACAGCTAGACAGCTAGACAGCTAGACAGCTAGACAGCTAGACAGCTAGACAGCTAGACAGCTAGACAGCTAGACAGCTAGACAGCTAGACAGCTAGACAGCTAGACAGCTAGACAGCTAGACAGCTAGACAGCTAGACAGCTAGACAGCTAGACAGCTAGACAGCTAGACAGCTAGACAGCTAGACAGCTAGACAGCTAGACAGCTAGACATCTAGACATCTAGACATCTAGACAGCTAGACAGCTAGACAGCTAGACAGCTAGACAGCTAGACAGCTAGACAGCTAGACGGCTAGACGGCTAGACGGCTAGACGGCTAGACGGCTAGACGGCTAGACGGCTAGACGGCTAGACGGCTAGACGGCTAGACGGCTAGACGGCTAGACGGCTAGACGGCTAGACGGCTAGACGGCTAGACAGATAGACAGATAGACAGATAGACAGATAGACAGATAGACAGATAGACAGATAGACAGATAGACAGATAGACAGATAGACAGATAGACAGATAGACAGATGGACAGATGGACAGATGGACAGATGGACAGATGGACAGATGGACAGATGGACAGATGGACAGATGGACAGATAGATAGATAGATAGATAGATAGATAGATATATAGATATATAGATAGATAGATAGATAGATAGATAGATAGACAGAGACAGAGACAGAGAGCGCGACAGCGCGACGTCGCGACGTCGCGACGGCGCGACTGCGCGACTGCGCGACGGCGCGACAGGCAGGCAGACAGGCATCAGGCAGGCAGGCAGGCAGGCAGGCAGGCAGGCAGGCAGGCAGGCAGGCAGGCAGGCAGGCAGGCAGGCAGGCAGGCATGCATGCATGCATGCATACATACATACATACATACATACATACATACATACATACATACATACATACATACATACATACATACATACATACATACATACATACATACATACATACATACATACATACATACATACATACATACATACATACATACATACATATATATATATATATATATATATATATATATATATATATATATATATATATATATATATATATATATATTCGTTTGTTTATTTGTTTATTTATTGACAATGAGCAACAGGCATTCACCCAATTACAGCTCAAGTCAAGTAATTAAAACACGCGACGACACGACAGCAGCAGACACACGCACACAGTTGAAAACAGACGAGGCAAATATGATAACGAAAATGTGATACTAAAATAGAACAAAAGTTCATAAAACAGTAAATATGAATACGTTAAAAATAAACATAGGTGAACAATAGTTCACAGGCATGCTTTGAGGCTACGCAGACCTAAGAAAACGCTTGTAAAAGAACACATAAGATCGGTAAATGAGAAAACTCCAGCAGTAAAATAAGAGTAATAAAACTCGCATGCTCACATCACGCACGCCCACACACAATCCCAACTCATCGCCACCCGTGTTGTGCAGCCTATACCGCCATACTCTTGACATATGATTTCACCTGCATTCTAAAAGCTCCTAAGGTATCATTGAAAAGGTCGGATGCAGGACAGGCAGACAGGAATAGGTTGGTGTTGCGAGGCGCCCGCGCAAAGACGGAACGTTTAACAGTTTCCACTCTAGCGAATGGGACGTGCAGGATTGTGTGCGATGCTGCGCGGGTATGCCGTGTTGATATTTGCAAGGAAAAGCTTTGAAGAAGCAAAGAAGACTCGATCCGTCCTGAGAAGGTTCTATGTACAAATAGTATGTCATACTGCACTCTTCTCTGAGCAAGCGAGGCGATATTAAAAGACTGTAAAAGATCTGAATATGAATATGAGGGTGAGTGTGAGTGTGAATGTGAATGTGAATGTGAATGTGAATGGTGAAGGGTATGGACATGTGACTCGAGCCAGATAAGAAACTTGTGTTGGACGCGGTCCAACCGATCGAGCTGTGTTGCTGCTGCACCTCCCCATATCACACATCCGTACTCGAGTATGGAGCGCACGTTACCGAAATATGCTGCCAATATTGGCTCCCGTTTCAAGGCGCCGCGAGCACAACCAGTCTGAAGGGATCTCATCATCACACCCAGTGCTCTGTTTGCCTTGGTAACCGTGAAGTTGATGTGGTCTCTAAATGTGAGCTAAGCTATATATATATATATATATATATATATATATATATATATATATATATATATATATATATATATATATATATATATATATATATATATATATATATATATATATATATATATATATATATATATATATATATATATATATATATATATATATATATATATATATATATATATATATATATATATATATATATATATATATATATATATATATATATATATATATATATATATATATATATATATATATATATATATATATATATATATATATATATATATATATATATATATATATATATATATATATATATATATATATATATATATATATATATATATATATATATATATATATATATATATATATATATATATATATATATATATATATATATATATATATATATATATATATATATAGATATATATATATATATATATATATATATATATATATATATATATATATATATATATATATATATATATATATATATATATATATATATATATCTATATCTATATCTATATCTATATCTATATCTATATCTATATCTATATCTATATCTATATCTATATCTATATCTATATCTATATCTATATCTATATCTATATCTATATCTATATCTATATCTATATCTATATCTATATCTATATCTATATCTATATCTATATCTATATATATATATATATATATATATATATATATATATATATATATATATATTTATATATATATATATATGTGAGCTATATATATATATATATATATATATATATATATATATATATATATATATATATATATATGAATGAGATTTTGTTTTCGCGATTAAAAGTTCGCAACAACAACGGTGCTGGTTGATAGTGGATGGGTAGGTATTTGTTGCTATGTATGTACAGTGCAGTGCAAATGTTCTGACCACTTCCTCGCCACAACCTGTCGGTGCTGCACACAGTGGAATCCAATGAAACTATATATGCCCCCATCCCCGATATCGGGGGCGAGGGCTATGCTAATTGTATTGGATTCCATTGCGTGCAGCACCGTCAGACAGTGGTGCTGAGGAAGTGGTCAGAACTTTTGCACGGCTCTGTGGTCAGAACTTTTACACTGCACTGCGCATGAAAGAGCTTTCACGATGGCAGGTCGAGCAAATTATCATAGAGCGGTTTGACAAAAGTGTTTGCCAACGTCCCCGCCACTGTCTACAAGGCCGAGCCGTATTGTGCAACTAACGGTCCATTCACGATGTTTCACACAAGAGGCTGGACCAATTTCGCGGAAACAGAGGATGCCGTCAGCGAAGTTCGTCGATGTTGTCTTTCGACGCCATGGCACATCCTGTTTGTAAGACAAACCTTTTTTAAATAAAAGGTGGCCTTGGAAGGTGGCTGCCAACAGCTGGAGCATTCCACGATAGATCGACCAAGGCATATCACCACCATATTTTATTTTTGGCTGTAATTTGGTCTAGGGGGTTATCATAGGCGGGGAAGCCAGCTGTGATAACGAGAAAAAAATCCGAGTAGCGGTTTTCAAGATATAGCTTCGGGCCTTTTCGGAGGTCACTCAGCATGCCTACATTTAGCGGTTTGTAGTTCACAAACAATCATAGTCACGACATCAAACCCGTATATTGAAGAAACTTGCATTGAACCGAGGGACATTTTTGCTATCTCGTTTTTTGTTGGGACACGTGACCGCTTGGCCTATTTTTTTATAAGTGACCTGGACAATTCTTCAATTGAAAGCCGAATTTCCGTTTGAAGAAGATTTAAGCTTGGTCAGTGTTCTTTCAGACATACAAATAAACAAAATGGCTTTCGGCCTCCGCATACGGTTTTTGAGCCTCCTAATATGAAAGATCGACAAAAAACACCATCATATTTAATTTCTCTCTGTTATTTGGTCTAGGGGGTTATCATAGGCGTAGAAACTAGCTGTTGCAACGAAAAAATAATCCGAGCAGCGGTTTTCAAGATATAGCCTCGGGCACTTTTTGGAGGTCACTCAGCATGCCTACATTTGGCGGCTCGTAGTTCACAAACCATCAAAGTTACATCAAACCTGTATATTGAAGAAACTTACATTGAACCGAGGGACATTTTTGCAACCTCGTATTTTTATTTTTACATTTGGCGGCTCTTATTTCACTCTTATTATTTCAAACTTATTCATTAAAGAAACTTCCATTCAACCGAGAAACATTTTTGCAATCTCGGATTTTTTTTGATGTTTTAGGGGACGCGTGACTGCTTGACCTATTTTTTATGAGTGACCAGGACAATTTCTCAATTGAAAGTCGAATTTCCGTTTGAAGACGATTCAAGCCTGGTCAATGTTCTTCAAGATAGACAAATCAAGAAAATGGCTTTCATTCTTCAAATAGGATTTTTGAGCCTCCTCCCAGTATCGACTCTAGGAGGCTCTTTTCTGAAAAGTGCCCGAGGCTATATCTTGAAAACCGCTGCCCGGATTTTGTTTTCGTTGGCACATCTGGCTTCCCTGTCTATGATTACCCTCTAGACCAAATTACAGAAATAAATTAAATATGATGGTGTTTTTTTGTTGATCTATCATACCAGTAAGGCGCCGTAGTTGGCGATGAACGAGCGAGCGCGAAGGAAATGTTTGCGAATTTCAACTCGATAAGGCAAGTAGTTTCTGAGATACAAAAAAGGTGCGCACGTGCGCACGTGCAGAGGCACCCCACCCCTGACTTGTGGAAATGTGGCGTCTGAGAGGTCCCTAAACACACACCAAATTTGAACACAATCGGCCCAGCCGTTGCGGAGTTTTTGCGAGAAAACACTTTTCAACACTCCTCACGCAGCACGCGCCACGTGCAGTGGTAGTTGTCGAGTTCACAAACCGGCTGAGCACAGGACACTGTATTGCCGACGAGGGCCGCAACCAAACTGACTCTCCTTACCGGTCAACACCGCACATCTCCTCACCCCATAGCCACCGACCAATCACAGGTAAGCATACATCGCGTGACCGGCCGGGGCGACCCGGTGCCCGGTCACGCCGGACCGGTTCGAACCGGTACGGGGTGGCAGGCGAGGCCCAGACCAGAACATCTCCCTCCCCCACGGAATTTCCGCAGGAAGCTCTAGTTTTGGCAGCCGAGCCTGTCTGGAACACGCCGCTGCCGTGTGCTGCGCCTCTGGATCGAAGAGGGCAGCTGGAACCGTATGCGTCGTTGTGGGGCGGCGTCGGCCGAATGAGAAGACTCGTCGTCCACAGCCGACGATGACCCGTCAGTTGTAGACGGCGTGTGTGCGGGCCGGAGGAAGCGCCTGTTCCTCCACAGGACCCTCCCGCTGGGCAGCTTAACGTGGTAGTCTCGCTTGTATCCGACGCCGACGATGACGTCTACCTTGTTCCCCCGCTTGCTGACCGGGTCTTGAAGTCGGATGTCAGCTCCGATCTTGAGCGGGGTCAGCGTATGTGCAGAGGCGTTGTAGTGCTGCTCCCTCTGTAGGCGGTCCCGAGCAGCCTTTGCATCGCATTCGTCGGCTCGTTGTTGCCACTCGGAGGCGAAGGCGTTCCGGTGGGCTGGAACCCACGAACGGATCGGATGGCCGAAGACGACCTGAGCCGGGGAGCGGCCGTTGGCGCCAGGTGCGTTTCGTAGCTCGAGAAGCCCGCGGTGCAGCCGCTCGTCGTCAATGGAGCCGTTAGTGGTGGTCTTGGCGAGAAGGTGTTTAACCGTCTTCACAGCTGCTTCAGCGTGTCCGTTAGACTGGGCGTAGTACGGTGTGGAGAAGACGTGTGCCACCCCCCAACGCTTGAGGAAGACGGCGACTTCTCGGCTCTTGTACTGAGGACCTCCATCTGTCCGTAGCCGCACTGGGACACCGAGCGTGACAAACACTTCTCGGAGAGACTGGATGACCTGTCGACTGGTGGTGTCCCCGCGCGGGAACTGGAGGGTCACTGGCCAGTTGGAAAGTCTGTCCACGCAGACTAGGAAGTCCCTTCCGGCGAGGGTGAAGATGTCGGACGACATATCCTCGAAGATCCGAGATGGCGGTGATTCACCCGCCATCGGCTCTTGTGGCAGGCTGGCTCGGCGCTCCTGGCAGGCGTTGCAGGAACTGACGGTGTTGATGATGTCGTTGTTGATTCCTGGCCACCAAACGGTTTGACGAGCTCGGCGTTTGGTTCTGTCTATTCCTTGATGAGAGTCGTGAAGGGCGTCGAGAGTGACCCTCCGTGACTCTGTGGGGATCACGATGCGACACCCCTTGAGAATCAGGCCGTTGTGCGCAGATAGCTCGTGGTGAACACTCCAGAAAGGAAAGAGAGGGTGAGGAAGCAGCTCCTTTGAGACGGGGAACCGCTCGGTGACCGCCTTCAGTAGAAGCTGATAGTCGCTGTCGGAGCAGACGACTTAGCGGAGTTCCTCCAGGCGCGGGTCTGGCAGGTGTGGATCGTCCTGTCGAGCGTCGATCTCCCGGATGGTGATGAGTGACACTTGTTGGACGTGGCACTCTACAGTCTGGACCAGCTGATCATCTTCGGCCGTCGGCTCGCTGACAGGGGCACGGGAGAGCGCATCTGGGATCACGTGTTCTTTCCCTCTTATCCATTTGGTGGTGAAGTTGAAGAGGGATGTCTTCTCTTTCAGTCTTTGCAGACGTGCGTTTTCGATGGTGTCCAAGGTAAACTTGTTCAATATCGGCAGGAGTGGACGATGATCCACGAGGACGTCGAAGTGTGGTAGTCCTTGCAGGAAGATACGACACTTCTGCAGTGCCCAGACGACTGCGAGGAGCTCCAGCTCCACCATCGCGTACCGCGACCTCGTGTCGGAAAGGAACCTAGATCCGCACTGTACCAGGCGCCAGCGATCTCCATGTCGCTGCAGTAGAGCATATCCCAGGCCCTTCAGTCTGGCAGCGTCGGTCTGCAGCATCGTTGACAGAGACGGATCGAAGTGTGCCAGCACGGGCGGTGATGACAACGCGGCTTTGACGGCATCGAAGGCGGCTTGATGATCTGGAGTCCAGCTGAAGCTGTTGCTGGGCTTCAGGAGACCACGCAGAGAGTTGGCGGCAGATGAGATGTCTGTGGAGAAGTCGCCGAGCTGCTGGACGAGGCCCATGAAGGATCTCAGCTCCGTGAGGTTTGTGGGTGGCGGAAATTCAGCGATGGCGGCCACCTCGTGGTGAACTTGCTTCCCGGCAGAGGAGACGCTGAATCCACAGTAGGACACTTCCTTTGCAGCGCAGTGGAACTTCTTCTCGTTGAGAGTGATGCCGTGCTCACGACAGCGGTCGAGAAGAGCTCGGAGATGACGTTCATGCTCCTCCAGGGTTTCGCTGTACACCAGGATGTCGTCAACGACCTTGGCGAAGTTGTCCAGCCCCTGTAGTGTGAGGTCCCCTTGCCGACAGTACTCGTCTCCAGTCGAGACCAGGCCCATGGGAGCCCGCAGAAACTTGAAGCGGCCCCAAGGAGTCATGAAGGTCGTTAAGTGCTGGCTGTCGAGGTGCAGAGGTAGTTGCCAGTATCCAGATTTCGCGTCCAGGGTTGAGAAGTACTTGGCCCCAGTAGGAACGTGCGAGACGGCTTCTCGAGGAGTGATGAGCGGATGGAGCGGCCGCTTGACGAACTTGTTCAACTTGGTGAGGTCGATGCAGATGCGGACACCCGAGGCCTTGGCCACAAGCACGAGAGGGTGACACCAGTCCGCAGGTTCCGGACCAAGCGGTGCGATGATGCCCTGCCGCACCATCTCGTCGAGCTGTGCCTTGACCTCGTCCCTCCAGGCGTAGGGAACTTGGCGTGCCGTGCGGACCGCAAATGGCGTGGCGTCCTCAGCGACGTGGATGACCATGGGCGAGCCCGCCATCGGCTGGAGTGAGTCTTTGTTGTCTGACGTGAAGACATCGCTGTAGTCTCGGAGGAGTTATTGGCGGAGTTTCCTTTGCTGTAGGACGTCAGTCGTTGAGCGGAATGAAGACACACTGTGTGCCCTGGACGCGCTGGTCGCCATGACTCGCTGAGTGGCGGGCGGCTGCGTCGTAGCAGGCTGGGGGTAGTGGGCTGGGAGTATATCCAGCTTCTTAGCCGTGTACCAAGCCAGGAGCATCCCACGGGATTCTGTGAAGACGTACACGGTGTCCTCAGTAGCTCTGCCCTGAAGGCTAATGGTGACCTTGAAGGTGCCGATGCAGTGCATGGCCTCACCATTGGCAGTGGAGATCTCGATGCTCGGTGGTGGCGACAAATCCTCCCTGCGTACTCCGAGCCGGCATGCTGTCTCCGCGCTCATCACTGTGATCTCGGCGCCGGAGTCGGGCGTGGCGTCAACGGTGCCGAGGAGGGACCCGGAGGTGTGGTTGAGTTGGACGGCAATCTTCGGTGCCTGGTGGTGACTGTCCAGACTGCCGACGATGACGACCTGTGGCACAGAGGCCTGGTGGTACGGGTACCGATGTCGGCTGCGGGACCGCCGAGTTTCTGATGGTTGCTGAGATGGCTGTCGTTTGCGGCATACTGTCGCCAGGTGGCCCTTGATGCCACGGGAGTAGCAGGTCTGGCCTGCAGCAGGGCAGGCCTTCCTGGGATGGCCGGTGCGACCGCAGCCGTCACATGGATGGCCTCGTGATGGGCTCCGCTGGTCCTGACGTGATATATGGAAGACGTTGTGGTGACCCTGGTTGATATCTTGGAGTATCTCGTTGTTTGCTCGTGACGCCTCCTCGGATCGACAGATTTCGATGGCGTGTACCAGTGTCGGGAACGGCCGAAGCGCCAGTAGCTTTCGGCGGGTCTCTTTGTCACGAGTCCCCGACATGATCCGCGTGGTGACTCGCTGGTCGAGGCAGGAAGGGCACAGCTCGGCATCAGTTGCCATCTCCTTGATCGCGATCAGGAACGAGTCGAAGGATTCGCCTTCCTCCTGTCGACGTTCTTCGAACTTGACGCGGTCGAAGGCGACGTTGTGCTGAAGACGAAGATATCACTCGATCTTGTCCAGTGAAGAATCGACGTCTGAGTGCGGACAGATGCCGACAGCGTGCAAGCTGGCAGCACGCATGTCCTCAGTGAAGTACATTCGCAGGTAGGCGAGCTGGTCCGCCTGACTGAGTGTGTAAATGTTGCCGAGACGGTAGTTGTCGTTCCAGGACGATCTCCAGAGGCGAAACTCACGTAGAGTGGCAGAAGAGGACAACTTCACCGGGGGTGCTGCTGGCGGACGCCTGGCCGTGTTGTCCGATTGAGGTCGTGCAAGTGCTGAAGGTGTGGCAGGACCGGCAGCGGTAGACGATGCCGGCGCCGATCCATGTGAAGTCGGAATGCTGATTTCTCTGAGTGCCGGGGAAGTTCTGCTGATCTCTGCAGTGTGCGCTTCAGCAGCCGAAGTCACGGGCTCCGCGTCGCTGTATGCAGGCCTCGTTGACCCAGCGAGAGCTCCGGGCTCCATCGCTGCAGGCGTCGGTTTCTCATCGGAAGTCGGAGCCGGCAGACGGTGCTCTTGTAGCTCCTTGCGGAGGAGTTCCATGTCTCGCTGGTGATGTTCATGCTGCTGCTGGAGCTGCTGTTGTAGCTGTAGCTGTAGCTGAGCGAGCCACGGCGGCGCCGAGCCGCTCTTGTCCTGGTCGGCCGAGTCGCTGTCCATTTTGGAGCTGGAACGCAGGTTATACGGCATGCAGATGCATGCAGATGCAGATGCGACTAGCCGGGTGCCTGTGACGTAGTCACAATGGTAGGTCAGTAGATGCCGGCTGCGCCATGTCGAGTTCACAAACCGGCTGAGCACAGGACACTGTATTGCCGACGAGGGCCGCAACCAAACTGACTCCTCACCGGTCAACACCGCACATCCCCTCACCCCATAGCCACCGACCAATCACAGGTAAGCATACATCGCGTGACCGGCCGGGGCGACCCGGTGCCCGGTCACGCCGGACCGGTTCGAACCGGTACGGGGTGGCAGGCAAGGCCCAGACCAGAACAGTAGTGACCCACATGAATCGGCACCGGTCTCAAACAGGTTTGGTTGGATGGGGCTACTCAGCAAAGAAACCCGCTTGTCAATCGGACGTTCGGTTGCAGAGATATTAGCTTCTCAAAAGCGTCGCCACGGGCTGGGCCGGGCCGGGTCGGGGCGGGTCGGGCCGGGCCGCTCACATTCAGATTTTTCCCATATACCACGGAAGGACGAGCGAGCGCTTCGCGCCCGCTCGTAATTAGGATGCTCTCAAATCTTATTTATAGGCAGAAAGCCATGCTTTTTATTTGTCTAACTGAAAGAACATTGACCAGGCTTGAATCTTCTTCAAGCAGAAATTCGACTTTCAATTGAGGAATTGTCCTGGTCACTCATCACAAAGTAGGTCAAGAAGTCACGAGTCCGAAACAAATATAAAGAATCCGAGATTGCAAAAATGCCCCTCGGTTCAATGCAAGTTTCTTCAATATCAGGTTTGATGTCGCAACTATGATGGTTTGTGAACTAGGAGCCGCCAAATGTAGGCCTGCTGAGTGACCTCCTAAAAGTGTCCGAGGCTATAGCTTGAAAACCACTACTCGGAGAATTGTTTCGTTGGCACAGCTGGCTTTCCCGCCTATGATAACACTCTAGACCAAATTACAGAGAGAAATAAAATATGATGGTGTTAATTTTCATTTTTGTGTCGATTTATCATGGAATGTCCCAGCTGTATCTGGAAGTTTCTGTCAGCTGGATATCCGCGGGGAGGGCCAGAAAAGCAGCCGTAATCTTGTGTTGCGACTGTGCTCATTCAGCCAGAGCTTGAGCTCTGCCTTAGTTTGGACAAATGAACTCCAATGAAGATGATCATGTATTTAGTTACATAGATCAACAACAACAAGCTGTTTATTTTTTTGCAACAATTTATTTCGTTACCGTTGTGGTATACAAATGTGATCTAAATTTAATAATGAAACAAAATTATTCCCTACTTCAAAGTTAGAAGTTTGTAAAAATTACAAAGCAAGTAGGTACTTGCGCGTTTCATGAAGATCACAGAGAATATCGTCCTTCCCTGAATTGTTGTTTTGATCGAGTGCGGCATATTTGGAGCTTCTGTGACGTTTCGGTTCAATACCAAACAAACAGACCCGATAACACCATAAATGGATTACCTGCGCCAAGAACGTTGGATCTCACAACAAATCGCAAACACTGAATAAGTCGTCGAATGCATCACGTTTTTCTCAAATGTTTATTTATTGAATAAGGAAAAACGGTTCAGATAAATGTCTAATGAGTGCATTGCAATGTATTGCATACTTGTGTGTTGAAAATTAATGGGGAAAGCCTCCAATTTTTCTCCTTTTTATAAATGAGTCGAGTACTAAAATAGGTCACCGTTGGCGGCCAACAAAAATGCCGATTTCAATGCACGTTTTTCGAATGATTGTTGATTGTTCATGAAACTTTGTTACAAATTTGCAGTAGATAGAGTGCAGGAAACATATTGCATACCTTACGGTAAATAACAATGCATAAGCTGGTTCATTTTAGACGGTAGAGTGAATTCGTTACCAAGTACTTGCGGAGTTCCGACCGTTAGAAGCGTGGAACGCTTATCAACTTAAACTTGAAATAACTTCTGCTCATAGGCGGATCCAGGGGGGGAGAATCAAAATGGACAATTGCCCCCCCCCCCAAACAAAAACAAAATACACGAAAAACAGGGGGGCAAAGTATGTCCGCCCCCCCCCCCCCCCAGGTTTGAGTAAAAGTTACCATTTTTATATTTTCGAAATGCATTTTAGCTGTTTTTTGCAACATTGATTTATAACGATATGATATGCACTGCTGCAAGTTGCAATAAACAAGTGATTAACCGATCTGACGCAACGGCAGATTAAGCAGAAGAAGAAAAAAACAGTAAGCACCTACTTTCAAATTAGCATTCACAATCTATAGATTATTGATCTGAGCGTCGCGCATCCGCGCCAAGTTTGACGTTACTTAGCGCGGATGGCGTGACGCCTCTTATGGCGTGTGTTGCTATCTGACACTGTCTTGTCCTTCCATCCTTTCCATATATAGCCATTTCCTTTCAGTACGAGCACGTTGTGGCGTACACAATCATAACAATCTACAACTCCGCAAGAATGGTCTTACCAGTCAGTAGGATAATCAAACGGCCGCTGGCGAGCCGTCTCCAAAGATGAATGTTTGATACCCTCATTCGTAACGCTTTGGTTCTCCACAGCATGCGGACACGTGCATGACCGCCGGCCGTGGCACAGAGCAGCTGCAGCCTGCTCTGATATTTTGTGACCCGTGCCCTTCAACCTGCTCCGTCCTCTCATCCCAAGTCGTCCTGGGTATGTACCCTACCAGCATGCACGGATGTTATAAATTTATGTTATTAAAGCTGGAAATGTGGACTTTCTCGTTTTCCACGTTTTGTTTGAGACGATCCTATCACATCCTTGCCAGTTGTCACTGGATCAGCATGCATCTTGTTTGCGCGCTTTACCGACCGTCACCAAATATATGGAAAGAGTTAAATTGGAACCTCAAACCCATTCACATGCAGCCATGTTTAGCACATCCAGCCGGGACAGCGATACCAGTTGTGGTACGAAGAGTTCATGCCAAATCCTTCGTTGAATATTTTTCACAAATACATTCATATATACTTTCGCTGAAGACAACGTTTTAGCTATGGTTGTATTTCGTATTTTCATAAACATATTCCTAGCTTATATGTCCAGTGAGATATTCAGTTTTGTTAAAGGGCTAACGTTCTATTGATCATCGTTTTCTCCTTCGAGCATCTGAATCACTTACGACTCTTGGTGACGGCATGGCAGTAAGTGGCATCCAGATCGCGGAGAGGCTCATATTCGTGATGGTAGCGTAGTTCCGTGTATGTGTCATATGTCCGTCGTATTTGGATAATTTAGTGCACTTTAAATTATCGTACGAACGATAAGGGGGCGTAATAGCCGAGTGGGTAAGACGTCTGGCTCTCACGTGAGGAACCCGGGTTTCGAACCTTGGTAGAGCTTTGGTCCCTGGACGCTAATATCAGCAATGTTTTCGCTGGCGAGTGGTGCTCCATAATAGTTGGCGACCAAGTGGGTCGTCAATTCTTTTATAAAAAAAGGTGAAGGTCGTCGTATGAACGCGTCGTCGTATGAACGCTAAATGTATAACCGTATTTTCTGGAGGTGATATGTTATACCACGTTATGGTTATCCAGATTTGTTCACACGGTTCATTTGGTCTTCTTATGATCTTATTCCTATGTAACAAAAGTGAAATTAAGTTACAAACCTGACCCGGTAAACAACAGGCTAGCGTTCCGCGCATTTGCCGCTTGTCGGTGCACGGAGAGCTGTGACAAAACGATAACGGAGACGCCAAACGTCCTCGTTTGAAGCAGGCTCATTCCTACCTTTGGGTAAGGAAATAACACTTTAGTTTCGATGTCCGTTTAGTATCATTTTTAGAACTTGCGTCAGCATATTTCAGGTCGATAAAGTATTCGATATATGTATGCTTAGGCGTTACTTTTTTACATCTTACCGTTGGTGTGATACAGTTATGACACGGCCGTCTCCAAAACAGGTGCTTGTCAGCTATCGGCTCTCGACGTCATGTTGTCATGCTGTTCAAACTATGTTTACTTTAAATTATGAGTGTTTGCAACGAAATTTGGGTATCTGAAGGCCACGGACGTAGTGAAGGGGGGGGGGGGTACGGGGCAGTTTGTATTTTGATGTGATTTGTAGGTTTGTGTTTCTATGTGTATGTTATTGATGTGATGTTTAATTGAAGTGTTTTAACTTTGGACTTGAGTTGTAATTGGCTTACTGCTGCCTGTTGCTCATGTACTTGAATAAACTAAAACTTTGCTGTCCATTAAGCTAATGGACAGCAAACATTAAGCAAAAGACAGCGACCTGAAGCACCGGCAAATGCGACATAAACGCGCCCTGGCGCCTTTCAAAGCGCGCGACAGCAATGTTTGCAGAGTGGTCGATAGGCACATTGATGTCGGGGCCGACACGTATTTGCAGCAATATGTTTGCAAAGTCTGCTGGCCGGTTTGGTGCCGACTAAGTGTTGTCGTCAGTCCGTGTCGAGAGCCAGACCCTGCCTGAGTCCGTCCGTGTCGAGAGCCTGACCCTGCCTGACACCGGACGGTCAGGTCCGGTAACCAGTGGCAACGGAAGGCTCTGCACAGCAACTGACCCTGCCTGACACCAGACGGTCAGGTCCGGTAACCAGTGGCAACGGAAGGCTCTGCACAGCAACTGACCCTGCCCGACACCGGACGGTCAGGTCCGGTAACCAGTGGCAACGGAAGGCTCTGCACAGCAACTGACCCTGCCTGACACCGGACGGTCAGGTCCGGTAACCAGTGGCAACGGAAGGCTCTGCACAGCAACTGACCCTGCCTGACACCAAACGGTCAGGTCTGGTAACCAGAGGCAACGGAAGGCTCTGCACAGCAACTGACCCTGCCTGACACCGGACGGTCAGGTCAGGTAACCAGTGGCAACGGAAGGCTCTGCACAGCAACTGACCCTGCCTGACACCAGACGGTCAGGTCCGGTAACCAGTGGCAACGGAAGGCTCTGCACAGCAACTGACCCTGCCTGACACCAGACGGTCAGGTCCGGTAACCAGTGGCAACGGAAGGCTCTGCACAGCAACTGACCCTGCCTGACACCGGACGGTCAGATCCGGTAACCAGTGGCAACGGAAGGCTCTGCACAGCAACTGACCCTGCCTGACACCAGACGGTCAGATCCGGTAACCAGTGGCAACGGAAGGCTCTGCACAGCAACTGACCCTGCCTGACACCAGACGGTCAGGTCCGGTAACCAGTGGCAACGGAAGGCTCTGCACAGCAACCGGTGAGGACTAAAGGTTCAATTTGGAACTGTTCTACTTATAATATTTAGCACATTGCTTTGTTTTCAGAAAATATTACACAAAATGTTACAAGACAAGTTTACACCCAGAAGTCCTGGAATTGCAATAAATTGATTCTGAAGTTTGTGACATAAGGACTTCTGATCTAGCAATCCTTCAGCAAGACAAGTTATCCACTCGTTTATAAGAATTGCGATGACATTTTACTGAAAGAGCGGATACATTCCAGTCTCCTCCGTTATAAGAAGAAGCGCTTCCTGATCGCTACACCCGGCAAACGTGAGTACTTCAGCACGCTAAGATGGCTGGCTTGCACCGGTCTTTGGTGCACCACATTCTGACGGTGGCCGGGTGGTTGACTCTGACCGGTCTGCTGAGCCGGCGTCCTCCCGTCTGGCTCTGGGTTCTGCGCACGCTGCCGCTGGTCGCCTTCCTCCTGGTGGCGCTCGGCGCCGTCAACCTGCTCACCAACTCCCCCAGACAGCAACAGGTGGTGTACGGTTTCGCCGTGTACGGATTCCTCATACAGACCGCCGTTACTCTAGTCGTCCTCTTCTCCGGACGGAGCGATCTGGACATGTTGGACCACCAGCTGGAGAAGCTAGAGAAGATGGCGAGCTGCAAGTCGCCGGCCCTGCATCGCCAGATCCTGACCAGGATTGGTCTGTCGTCACGCTGTCACTCGTCAGCTGCGGCCTCTGGATTGGCTTTCCGATGGCAGTTGGGGAATTCACGCACGATAATTATCTGATCCAGATGGAGTTCCCGAAGGCGCTGCAGACACGGACCGGCTACTGGTACTGCATCGGGTTTCAGATCGTCGTGGTGATGCTGAGCTGTTGCCTAGGGCTCGCCTTCGACTGCTGTTTCTTCACCTGGTTGAACGCGGTCGCCTTCCACCTGGCCGTCATTCGGCAGAGGGTCGAGTCACTCGATCCCCTGCAGTCGGCCAGAGCCGCTCTGGCCGACGAGGAAGCTCCGCCGAGCCCGCCGCCTGCCAAGAAACACGAGGAGACAGTCTGGAGTCTCCACTCCACCCAGGAAGTAGAAGTCGAGCAGCGTCCTAGGCCCCGCCAGAGCCGCCTCCAACCGGAAGAGTTTGCGGGTCTGTCCGAGGGGAAGGCGACAAATGAGGGTGGAGAGGTGCCGGATGTCTCTGAGGTAGCCAACACCCTGAAGATCGTCGATCAGCACTACAGCCAGGTCACAGCGCTCGTCAAGACCATCAACCACCTGTGCGGGCTACCAGTTCTCGTCATCCACGCCTCAGCCATGACGACCAACCTGTTCGGTCTGTACGCCTGCATCTCACTGGGATCCGAGTCTCCCTTCCTTGGGCAGGGCACGCAGCTCACGGGCTTCGCAGTCTTCATCTTCATCTTCATCATGCGCATCATCTTCGTCTCGTTCGACGGCGGTAAGATCACAGAGAGGAGCGAGGCGCTGGCGTCGTCCCTGGCCGACATGGAGTGGCTGCACCTGCCGCAGGAAGCCAAGGAGCGTCGTGAAGCGCTCGTGCAGAAGGCGTCGCAGCCTCTGCGCATCGACGCCGCTGGCGTCTTCGACATCAACAAGATCAACTTGCTCAACGTCTTCAGCTTCGTGCTCACCTACCTGGTGATCATGATACAGCTGCCCTCCTTGAACTAGAGTTCGTCAACGACGCCGGCCATCGCGCGATGCCCCACTGGTGGGCAATCCTCAGAGGAGGTTCATAGTCAGACAGGCTCCTTCAGTTTGCAACGCCGTCCGCAAACCAGCATCTTCTGGTGTTGGATCCGCTAACCATCGACCAGAAGAAACATGTCCCGCTGCAAAACGAAATGCATATATCTTAAGGTAGGTAACAACTGTTACTTGTTAGTAGTTTTCCATGTATCGGAGCTTAACCCAATCAACAATGTCCGCATGGGGCCCGATTGGGCTTAACCTGGGCAAGCCCGAGTAATGCTGTTTGGGCTGGACTTGGGCGAACCCCCGCCGCTGCTTGGCGTGTGACACAGGAGGCCAAGCAGAGCCATAGGTAAACCCGTTTGGGCCTCGCTCGGGCAAGCCCAAGCATAGCTGGGACGAATAGTGTGGGCACGCGCGAGGCCCAAGTCCTAACCAGGGCCCACTCAGATATGTCCGCTTGGGCCCTAAGCGGGCCCCTCTCGGGAAAACCCAAGCAGCCAACGTGGGCTTGCCCAAGCACAGCCCAACAGCTTATGGCCGCTGATAGTTGTGTGTACTGTGCAGCCCTGATCGGGCTGAGCCTAGAACAGCCCGATCGGACAGCCCTATTGCAGCTTATGGCCGCCGATAGTTTGTGTACTGTGCAGCCCCGATCGGGCTGCGCCTGGGCATGCCCAACCAACCCCACAAGTTTGGTTGGGCATGCCCAAGCAAAGCCAGACTTGTCTCTAGTAGTGATGGCCTACCCTACGCTACGCTACGGAATTACGCTACGCTACGTATGGTTTTTAGGGCAAAGCTACGCTACCGAATTACGTTACGTTATATTTTCTACGTTACCGATTACGCTATTTTTCGTTAAGCGTAGCTGATAATATATCGTACTACGATACAAAAAATACCAGGAAAATCAACAGTATGTAACGGTAATTTTTCGTTCACCCATATTTCTAACTTTCCTATCAACCAGCCGTCATGTATGTTTTCCGCGACAAACATTTGCGAAGACATTCCTAATAGTCACAAAGCATCATCATTAGTGAAATGTGTGGTCCAAAGGTCATAGCTAACCTATATCCAGACACCTTTTATTGATTGTTGCTAGCGTATGGTACCTAACCCGACATTGACTGGCGTAGACATTCTTCTAACGACCATTGGCAATAGCAATAGACCAGAAACCAATAAAGCTATCAAGTTCCCGAGTTTAACCAGCATTAACTTGTTCGCCCCTGTAGCTCAGACGGTAGAGCGCAGAGCTTTAGATGGTAGACCTCACTCAGTGTGGCAGGCCGGATTCAAGTCACTTCTGCACTCGCTATTTGTCCGACTAGGATGGCCTGCGGCTGGTGGCAGGGATCGCACTCGTCGCACATGCACAGGTCAGGTGACGTCAGAGGGCGGGGTGGACCTTGTCCTAAATGTCCAGGTATGTTCGTGTACGCAAAACTTTCGCTTCTAAATTATGCCAGTTACTGTTAATTGCGAGGTCTGATGGTTGGGTCAGGGCCTGTGCAACCAGCTCTGCTTAGCGCGAAACCTGACGTCGAAAATTAATTCACTCAAATTATTCGAACTTAATTGATCAAAAAGTACTTCAAACCGAATAAAAAAATGTGGATAACTTCTTTTATGATACTGCAAATTCAGTGACGGCACAATCTACGAGTTGGATGAAAACTAAGCTGAACGTAAAATAATCCGTAGAAAAATATATGCATACACACTCAAAGAACACCACACCGCTCAAAAATAACACGCCGCTTTTGCTGCAAAACATTTCTTGGATTTTGAAAAAGTTTGCGACAAACAGTATCCACGTCTCGTCTGAGGATTTGCCCTCAGTCATCTTCGGCTGAGACGCCAGTCAAAGGCGAGTTGAATCAATAATATATGGCGCCTTAATTACAGGGAAACAGGGAAACGGTAATCTAATCACCGATCCATAAGACCTTAGAATTTAACAATCAGGTTATCTACACGATACCAATGAGAATATAAGATACCCATTACCATCAGCAACATATGCTCTGCAGGGCAGCGCCATGGATTTGTGTTGGGGAGGGGCAAACCGAAGGCAAGGGCTCCATTTGAGAAAGAGATATCCCGGCTATTTTCGTGGGACCTCGTCAAAAATCTTCTCGACCGCCTTCCTAGGGGCTTTCTCGCAGTGGCGGATCCAGGGGGCCGTATGGGCTGAAGCCCCCTGCCTTAGAAAACGGCGCCCTCGGGCACCGCGGCGCTGAAGGCGCCGTATCGTTCTCGGGAGGCCAGGGCGCCCTTGTGTCTGCCGACAGCGTCGTAGCACTCTTGAAAGACACTCTGGCTCCCTCAGAAGACAGTTTGCCGCCCTCACAACGCATTATGCCGCCCTCAGAAGGTACGTCGCCGTCCTCGGAAGGCATTATGCCACCCTCGGAAGGCTCCATGCCGCCCTCGGAAGGCATCATGCCGCCCTCGGAAGGCATCATGCCGCCATCGGAAAACCTCGTGTCGCCGTCTTGAAACCTCGTGTCGCCCTCGGAAGACATTTTGCCGCTCTCGGATGGCATTATGCCGCCCTCGGAAGATGTCCTGTCGCCCTCTGAAAGCATCTTGCCGCCCTCAGAGCGCGATATGCCACCCTCGGAAGGCATCCTGCCGCCCTCAGAGCGCATTATGCCGCTCTTGTAAGGCATCATGCCGCCCTCGGAAGACATCTTGCCGCCCTCGGAAGGCATGTTGCCGCCCTCAGATCGCATTATGCCGCCCTCGGAAGGTAGCATGCCCTCCTCAGAGTCCAGAGAGCATTATGCCGCCCTCGGAAAGCATCATGCCGCCCTCGGAAAACATCTTGCCGCCCTCGGAAGACATTTTGCCGCCCTCAGAGTGCATTATGCCGCATTCGGAGTTCGGAAGACGTCTTGCGACCCACGGAAGGCATCTTGCTACTCTTGGAAGGTATCATACCGCCCCCGAATGGCACCTTGCCGGCCAGAAAGTGATGCGGTGTCCCGGCGCACTCAGAATGATGGCACTCTGACGCCTTCAGCTTCCCTCCGACGGCGACCGGGCACCCGTGACCTTCAAAACCATTAACACGTTTTTGCCCCCTCCTCCCACTCCCGATAGCGCCCTGGATAGCGCCTACGAAGAGGCCTGTACCCTCATGAAATAAGCGTGACACTTTTTGAATATGCCTGGCGAGGCGTTGAAGGTGCTGACGTATTGTACCTTTCACACTCGGGGCGCCTAAAAATAGCTTGGATTTATGGACATTGGACATGGCACTCTGACGTCTTCAGCTTCCCTCCGACGGCGACCGGTTTAATGTCCATGATGTCCACAGCTCCACAGAAACGTTGTCAGCGTCAGCCACCGATTTGACGCAGTTTGGTCCTAAGGGCTAACGTCAAAACGAACCTCCTGCTTTAAAAAATCAGGTTCATTCAAGGTCAAATTCAAGGTCAAGCGACGGGGAACGCTGTAGCGCCCAAAGTTACCGTCCGATCGCGACAAATTGGTCTTTCAAATGATACCTTGTGCCCAGTTCCAAGATGACAAGAATGTTCAGAGTTGTGTCCCGTGACCTTCAAGGTCAAGCCCATGACCTTTAATGTCAAATTCAGGGTAAAAGGAATTTTTCCCCGTCCTTTCCATTTCCAGAATGACAGGCATTCTTAGAGTTGGGCCCCGTGACCTTCAAGTTAGCGCCAAAAGTTGGGCGCTAAAGCGTTCCCCGTCCTTTGACCTTGAAGCTCACGGGGGGAACAAATTTACACTAAGAATACTTGTCATCCTGGAAATGGGCACGGGGTATCTCTTGAGACCATTTGTGTTGCAATCAGACGCAAACTTTGGGCGCTACAGCGTCCCCCGTCCCTTGACATTGAATTTGACCTTGAAGGAGACCTGTAAGGTCAAAATGGATATGATTCTGGGAAACAGGTGGTTCGATGTGATCTTGAGACCAAATGTCGTAAAAATCGTTGACCGACGCTGCAAACGTTTTATAATCCCCTTGGATTGGCGCGACCCAATAAGAACGACTCAACTGTCTTAACAATTGTGCTCCTTGTTTATCCACGTATGCAACTTAGTTTCCCGATGTTCCGACAAAATAAATGTTTTTGCTTCTCCGGGCTAAATGTAGTTAGCCCGGAGAATAAAAACAAATCATGTAAATCTTGTAAATCATGTGAACCTACGTATACTTAGATCCGCAGTCGGACCTTCGATCATGCCACCAGACTTTCAAAAGGGTCCCGCCCCGCCCCCAACAACAATTACAACACGTGTATTTTTCAGAATTCAGAAAAACAAAACAAGACAAATAATCGTGGTTAGATTGGTGCAAAAGAATATATATATATATATATATATATATATATATATATATATATATATATATATATATATATATATATATATATATATATATATATATATATATATATATATATATATATATATATATATATATATATATATATATATATATATATATATATACATATATATATATATATATATATATATATATATATATATATATATATATATATATATATATATATATATATATATATATATATATATATATATATATATATATATATATATATATATATATATATATATATATATATATATATATATATATATATATATATATATATATATATATATATATATATATATATATATATATATATATATATATATATATATATATATATATATATATATATATATATATATATATATATATATATATATATATATATATATATATTTATATATATATATATATATATATATATATATATATATATATATATATATATATATATATATATATATATATATATATATATATATATATATATATATATATATATATATATATATATATATATATATATATATATATATATATATATATATATATATATATATATATATATATATATATATATATATATATATATATATATATATATATATATATATATATATATATATATATATATATATATAATATATATATATATATATATATATATATATATATATATATATATATATATATATATATATATATATATATATATATATATATATATATATATATATATATATATATATATATATATATATATATATATATATATATATATATATATATATATATATATATATATATATATATATTATATATATATATATATATATATATATATATATATATATATATATATATATATATATATATATATATATATATATATATATATATATATATATATATATATATATATATAATATATATATATATATATATATATATAT
>JAXIVJ010016911.1:0-27530 GCA_036785665.1 Chirona hameri | reverse complement strand
TGCAGAGGTTAAAATAAAATAATCCATCCAAATTAGAAACTTGAAGCCCAGTCTGAATACTATGCAAACTTCTTGGCCGTTAACGCGTTAGTCAGGCTACAACTGCTCGAAGTCACATGCGTGAAGAACAGTGTTTTTTCCTCGTTGCTGTTTATTAACCCTCACCCTACGGGGGGGGGGGGCCTGACAGGCCCCCCCCCCCCTGAGGTTTTTCTTGAATAACTTTTTACACATGCGGTTTATATTGCTGAAATTTTCAGTAGCTGAGTTTAAAGCAATTATACGTAGGCTGTAAAAATTTATTTCAAATTGGTTGAGAAATTTGGGAAATCATGACGCTTTGATGACGTCATGTTGGTAAACAAATTATAAATATTTGAAAAATCGTAGAAAATAGAGTTTTGAAGTAAATTGCAAACGCAATTCACCAAAGATACAAAAAAAAAATGCAATTCTCTTTAAAATGGCAATCTCAGATTTCCAAAATTTGGGGTTTTTGACCCCTAAAATAAAAAAACAATGATTTTTTGGGGAAAAATCCCCACAAAATCAAAATTTTCAAAGACTTTAGAAAAACCGGAATATATGTGAGAGAACTGAGTATGGAAAATACTCTACCAAATTTCAAAACAATGTCTTCATTTCTGACTGAGTGATGGCTCCCTAAGTGTAAGAAACTGATGACGTCATTTCTAAAAATAACTTTTTTGACTTTTTTTTAACAAGATACGAACAAATAATTACCTTTTCTGTATCTCTGAGCCAAAACTGGTCTAAGAACATGCCTTTTTATTTACATTTATCAATTTCTAATTTTGAGGTTTTCTGAAGAACAAAATCGCTGTTCTGGACGTGGTAAATCCGAGGTCATTCACTTGATCTGGAAGGTCATCTGTTGACCTGAAACCTAAAAATCGCATACTGCTAGATTCCTATCATGACAGGAAACATGCTGGTTCTTACCGCATTGCTCTAAGTTGCTTGGTTTGGAAGTTAACAGGGGGGCTGTCAGGCCCCCCCCCCCCCTAGGGCGAAGGTGAAAAAAGCTCCCGTAGGGCGAGGGTTGCTATGCCATTGCATGTCATTAGGATAATTCGTAGTAGAAATGTATACTTGTTTGGAGCCATGATTGATGTACGACTCTGATATGTGATATGTGATGTCATGTTTGAAATATGTGATGTCACAATATGTGTATATGTTGTATATATGATATGTAAGTTAGGAAATACTCACCAACCAGAGAGCGTGCGTTACTTTTGATTAGCTAACTTTTTCTAATGCGAAAGTGTTTAATCTTGAAGATGTTGTAACCCCACTCCCCCCCGCCCCAACGGCCACTCAATAGGTTAGTTCACACAGGGTACGCTAGCGCAAACATTACATTCTTTCAACTCAAACGCTACCATTTATGTTATGACGTATACAGTTTCCAAACTGGCACCAATTTGTATTTTTAACACATATGGCTAAAAACTTGCATTTTACGTTGCATTTCGCGTACATAAATGGAAAAACATTGTATTTTGAGCATATTAATGATTAAAACTCTCTCTTTGATATTATAGCTACTGGGCAATGGCTACGTCATTAGTTTACAATGATCAATCATTTGTCGGCATAGATGTTATGTGCCTGTTCCAGTGGCGCTTCTAACCTCCTTCAAGTTGCTCCAACTTGCAACTTCCAGTGGCGCTTCTAACCTCCTTCAAGGTTCTCCAACTTCCAACTGTCCTATCCTATTACACAGACAGTTGCAAGTTGGAGCAACTTGGAGGAGGTTAGAGGAGGTTAGAGGCGTCACTGGAACAGTCCGTTAGAGCCTGGTCGCGTCGCGTAAATTTTTGGGTAGACAAAGAAGTGCCGATATTGCTTTGAAATTCGGTGTGGGCATCGTCCAGTTATTGCTAGATGTGGCACTTCTTTGTCTACCCAAAAAATACGGACCAGCCCCCAATGCAAATGGCGGCACTGCAGTGCTTCGCAGTACGCACTGAGCAAGGCTAGCACTATCAACTGGAGTTGTTGCAGCAGTTGGCCGCCAGGGACCGCTAGTGAGCCAGGGTGTAATGACGTCGCAAGCAAATAGTACTTCTAAATATGTATTTATTTATTCATAAATCAATAAATACACATTTAGCGTTAAATATTTAACTGGTACCATTTGCTTGCGACGTCATCCCACCCTGGCTCACTAGCGGTCCCTGGCGGCCAACTGCTGCAACAACTCCAGTTGATAGTGCTAGCCCTGAGCGGCTCTGAGCGGCTAGGCTAGTCACGGCGAAATGCCCTGGGATGCTGTTATCTCCGTAACATGTCGACTCACATTTGTGACGTCAGAAGCCTATTTGGTTTTGGCCAATCGACTGGCTTCATGGAGGGATGGATGGCCGTTAGCTCCCATGTTCCCGTGACGTTTTGCCATTCGCTCATAGAATAGTAGCGAGTAGCGAACTGTATCGGCATTGCTTGTTGGTGACGGACTCACACGTGGGTTATTGTGATGATTGACGAGCGGCTACGCGCCCTAACCCACCAAAAGTGGTTTGATCTCACGGTGGGTATTTTGTTTTGTTTAGCATTGAAATCATTTGAATGATATAATATGAAGGTCAGTTCATGATTTGAAATGTTATTCCTAGACACATTTCCTGGTTATGACCCCCGATGTAACGGTTTTCTGGTATTGTTCTGAATTGTTGTCATGAAAAAGAAATTGTGTGCTTAGGTAAGTATACATTGCTTGTCTGCATCAGTGCATAGGTTAAGGTACTTACCAAGAATTGTCAGCACATTTTGATCTTGGGAAATTGGTTTGGTAGTTTATTCATCATTATTCATTAGTATATCCGTATTTCTTATTTTGGCCTACCATCAGGTTATTTGTGTACTCTTCCTTTGCAAAGATATGTACTCCAGTAGAATTCCCGCCCTGGGGGGCCTGGGAGCCAAATAACCACAGAAGTTGACAGTTGTTGCGCCATAAGCCACAATCATGTCGTGTTTGCGGCTTGCCTGTGTTTTCTTTTGTCAATTTCAACTTATTATTTCCGTTAAGAACCTGCAATTTCTGACAAAACATTGCCAGTGTTTTCTTTTGCCAATTTCAACTTAGTATTTCGCTAGGATCATTACAATTTTTGTGAAAATAAGATATGCTTAATCTGAAGGGGCCCGACGGTGGGGCCCGACGGTCCTGGGCCTCAATATTCTAAATTTGACCGGGCATGGTCCGGGCATGGACTGTGTGCTCATGGAGCTGAGCCGGGCAGGGGTACCGTTGGTGGGACCGTTGGTGGGACCGTGGCGAACACTGGTAGGGAAGTAGATAATCACATCTAGGGAACTTTCACTAGAAAAAGCTAAAAGTCTCAATTCCTAGGAGATTATTTTCCTAGTAATGGGCAAGCCTTTTATGCTATTTAAACAGGCCTAATGAGAATAACAAATGATAATCAAATATTCAACATTAGTACAACCTACTGGCCTCATATGAAGAGAGCAATGTCAATATCACGATACAGCTATACATCAAGTCAGTAATTTGGAAGTTTATTATGCTAGAATACAAACACGGAAAAAAATCCTCAAATGTAGTATCGATTACATTTGGGAGATTCTGGAGATTCTACCATCGATTCTGTCCAGCAGGTTTGCTCGTTTAAGGTGATACATAGTTGATAATAGTTAAGTACTTTTTGGCGGCTCATTATATCTACCGAGTCATTCTCAGTCCAGATTCTGACAGCCAAGCTTCCGTGCTGCAAGAGCCAAGCCCTGTTATTTTCAAATTTGGTTAACCTTCTCTAACATTTGACCCAGCTACACCAAAGCGGCATACCGAATATAATTTTCAGCAGGGGACAGAATCCTGGCGTGCCTGATGCCTAATGCATTTTCAAGCTTCTCGTCAAAATTTGCTCGGAGAATGGCTCTCTTTCCACCGAAAATCGTCGAAACCTGTGTTGCACCAGTGCTTTATGACGCATTCCTTTACATAGTTTTTCAAGAACAGACTAACAGGCGGAATAACGCTAAACTAATATTCCGTGGTTAAATGTGGTTCCAAGAATACTATGGAATTGTAATGTCAGACATAGAGCAAATTAGCACTGCCGGTATTAGTTGCCGGTATAGAATGCCGGTAACATTGCCGGTATTAGTTGAATATCTTGACTCGGTGAACAGGTGCTGTTTGATGACGAATGCTTCACAGCTCACTGCATCAACGAGCGAACGATGCCACGATGCAGGTCTCAAGAGAGCGTCATCCCTGCAGGGTAGCCAGAATCGATTTTCAGGGGATCACACACACACACACACACACACACACACACCTACACACACACACACACACACACACACACACACACACACACACACACACACACACACACACACACACACACACACACACACACACACACACACACACACACACACACACACACACACACACACACACACACACACACACACACACACACACACACACACACACACACACACACACACACACACACACACACACACACACACACACACACACACACACACACACACACACACACACACACACACACACACACACACACACACACACACACACACACACACACACACACACACACACACACACACACACACACACACACACACACACACACACACACACACACACACACACACACACACACACACACACACACACACACACACACACACACACACACACACACACACACACACACACACACACACACACACACACACACACACACACGACACACACACACACACACACACACACACACACACACACACACACACACACACACACACACACACACACACACACACACACACACACACACACACACACACACACACACACACACACACACACACACACACACACACACACACACACACACACACACACACACACACACACACACACACACACACACACACACACACACACACACACACACACACACACACACACACACACACACACACACATACACACACACACACACACACACACACACACACACACACACACACACACACACACACACACACACACACACACACACACACACACACACACACACACACACACACACACACACACACACACACACACACACACACACACACACACACACACACACACACACACACACACACACACACACACACACACACACACACACACACACACACACACACACACACACACACACACACACACACACACACACACACACACACACACACACACACACACACACACACACACACACACACACACACACACACACACACACACACACACACACACACACACACACACACACACACACACACACACACACACACACACACACACACACACACACACACACACACACACACACACACACACACACACACACACACACACACACACACACACACACACACACACACACACACACACACACACACACACACACACACACACACACACACACACACACACACACACACACACACACACACACACACACACACACACACACACACACACACACACACACACACACACACACACACACACACACACACACACACACACACACACACACACACACACACACACACACACACACACACACACACACACACACACACACACACACACACACACACACACACACACACACACACACACACACACACACACACACACACACACACACACACACACACACACACACACACACACACACACACACACACACACACACACACACACACACACACACACACACACACACACACACACACACACACACACACACACACACACACACACACACACACACACACACACACACACACACACACACACACACACACACACACACACACACACACACACACACACACACACACACACAACACACACACACCGACACACCGACACACCGACACACCGACACACCGACACACCGACACACCGACACACCGACACACCGACGCCGACGCCGACGCCGGCACACCGGCACACCGGCACACCGGCACACCGGCACACCGGCACACACGCACACGTACACGCACACGCACACGCACACGCACACGCACACGCACAAGTTGAACTACTCATTTTTAAACATTAGCAAACACAGGCGGCACACGATGTTTATAGTCATGAAGCATAAATGCAGATGACCGTTAACACTGGTGAATACATTGTGCTAAATTACTGCAAGTATTCCGTGCCAACCGCCACCGTAAGGTGAAACCGGTGCTAACCTAGCTGACCTGGACATGTCGATCCGTTCTGTCCGTATGTCTCGTGTTATTAACTGCTGACTGGGGCCTGTCTGGTCGGGCGCGTTGATCCATCAGCGCTCTTTCGGCCTAATGGTGCCCGTCACCACGGCTGATTTCCATCAAACGAGCCGGTGATAAGATCAGTGGCCGGCTCATCCGATCTCCCAGGGATCCCGTCCGACTTATAGACGCCCACTACGCCCCAATACCGCACGGCAGGCACGGGCAGGTCGGGAGTGCGCGCCAGATCGGGAGAAAATTCACCTCAAGTGAGAGAATATTTAGTTAGTTGTCGAATCTCTTGGCGAATGCATGGGTTAAAACGAATTTAGAGGAAGATTGTTTGGCTTGGTGAATAAGGGCATCGGCGAATTAGCTACCGAGAAGCTTCCTTACAGTACGGCTGGGTGCAATACAAAGTTGTTGCCAATGTTAAAAAGAAACTTCCAGGTGGTTCGCGCCGGCTCCGTAACTAAACAAATGCCCTGTTTAGTTACTGACGACTTTATGGCACAGGTGCATAAAGAAGCATGACGTCACAACTATTTTATATTTGGTATCCGTTTAGAGGGAACACATATTTCTACTCCATTTGCAAGCGGCAAAAATGCACGCGATTCCTTTATGTGTTACCGATGATCTTATAGCACACAAAGGAATCGGTTTCGTATTTCATGTGCGTTTTCGATGAATAAATGTTTTTGACTACCTACATGGCATTTTCGTCATGTACCTGGCTCCACCCTATTCAACTGTGGGTACAATGCAGGCTGATTCCATTTTCTGTCCAAGTTCACAAATATAAGTCAGCGTGTGATCAGCGTGTGATCAATCGTACAATGGATCGTGCCGTCCCGCTATTTTGCCGTTTCTGCCCCACGCGCTTTGAGACGGTGGTCGAACGTCAGCATCGGACTGATTAAACGCCAAATCGAATGTGATGTCCGATGGAGAGAACAGGACAGGAGAGAACAGGTTGAGGTCGCCCAGTCGCAGTCAGCCTGTACAAGAAGACGTACTGGAACAGGATTGGTTCAGGTCGCCGAGTCGCAGCCAGCCCGTACAAGAAGACGTACTTGAACAAGATTGGTGCAGGTCGCCGAGTCGCAGCCAGCCCGTACAAGAAGACGTACTGGAACAGGATTGGTTGAGGTCGCCGAGTCGCAGCCAGCCCGTACAAGAAGACGTACTGGAACAGGATTGGTTGAGGTCGCCGAGTCGCAGCCAGCCCGTACAAGAAGACGTACTGGAACAGGATTGGTTGAGGTCGCCGAGTCGCAGCCAGCCCGTACAAGAAGACGTACTGGAACAGGATTGGTTCAGGTCGCCGAGTCGCAGCCAGCCCGTACAAGAAGACGTACTGGAACAGGATTGGTTGAGGTCGTCGAGTCGCAGCCAGCCCGTACAAGAACATGTGGCAATGGCAAAAGAGAACAGGATTGGTTGAGGTCGCCGAGTCGCAGCCAGCCCGTACAACAAGACGTGGCAATGGCAAAAGTTGTACAGCATCGCCTAAATAGTTACATACGCACACAAAAAAAAAACTATATACGGGGTGGACCAGAAAAAGTAGGCCGAAGTTTTTTTTCTCTCATAAAATCTTCTTTTTTTGTCATAAAGTAAACAAATCGGGTGTGATTATATTGACAATAAATGGCACGACAGATAAACACTGTAGGTTGGTCCTTATATGAGGTCATTTTCGTTTTAATTTTCTCAAGTGTTATCCCCTAAAGTGGTTAGCCATCATGAGACAATGATTCAGTGAAAATTTCATCAAAATCGGTCAAGTTTAAAACTCAGCGCACCGGCCTTGAAGTTTTGCCGTATGACTGACACCAGGCGCTGCAGTCTCTCAATAGTCACCAATGGGCAGACCCCACACTAACACCAGCTGCCGGGGAGCGGCCCGGTCGTTGACGCGCCGCGGCAGTCGTAAAATATCCGACACGTGCACACGTGCCTTAGATCACTGGGTCCGAAGGTCATGGGATGCCGTCAACTTCCGGTCAGCGCGGCGTCGGGTCCGAAGAAGCCGTTGGCCGATGCCACCATCAGTCTGTTGAGACGACAAGCGGACGACGGGCGCTTCGGGAAATAAGTTACTCTATGTTTTCATCAGAACGAGGATTGACTAGCTACATACCATTAGAAAGTACCTTTATACGACACAACGTCCGCGAGCACGGGTCGGAGTAGCGGCGCGTGTGTCCTGGTGAAGCAGGAACTGGAAGAAAACTTGCTCTATGTATTTAGCATGTCGCCATCATGTTCACGATCTAATCGTGCAGGCCGCCTGTAAGGCTATCTTTGGACCGACGTCTGAGCCCTCAGCTGCCACTTTCACACAACTCAGGGGTCTGCACTTACGCACGTGCACATCCCTATTTTATATCTCAGGAACTGCTGAGCCGATTGTGGTCAAATTTGGTTTGTGGTTAGTGACCTCTCAGCCGCCAGTTTCCCCACAAGTCAGGGGTGGGTTGCCTCTGCACGTGCGCACGTGCACCTCTGCACGTACCTCTGCACGTGCGCACGTGCGCACACTTTTTGTATCTCAGTAAATACTTGCCCGATTGAGTTGAAATTCCCCATACATTTCCTTCGCGCTCGTTCGTTTATCGCCAACTACGGCGCCTTACTGGTTTATTATTGCACGATCACTTCTGACAAAACAAAAGAGTAAATTCCCTCTTGGAAAATACTGCTACTTATGTCTTGCTTGCGCTATGTTTTAAGCATGAATGTAAGTCATACAGTTATGTAATTGCATCATAAAATAGCTAAAAGTTAGGAATATATAAGCTTATCTAATGCAATAATAGCAGGATAGCAGGATAGCAGGATAGCAGGATAGCAGGATAGCAGGATAGCAGGATAGCAGGATAGCAGGATAGCAGGATAGCAGGATAGCAGGATAGCAGGATAGCAGGATAGCAGGATAGCAGGATAGCAGGATAGCAGGATAGCAGATAGCAGGATAGCAGGATAGCAGGATAGCAGGATAGCAGGATAGCAGGATAGCAGGATAGCAGGATAGCAGGATAGCAGGATAGCAGGATAGCAGGATAGCAGGATAGCAGGATAGCAGGATAGCAGGATAGCAGGATAGCAGGATAGCAGGATAGCAGGATAGCAGGATAGCAGGATAGCAGGATAGCAGGATAGCAGGATAGCAGGATAGCAGGATAGCAGGATAGCAGGATAGCAGGATAGCAGGATAGCAGGATAGCAGGATAGCAGGATAGCAGGATAGCAGGATAGCAGGATAGCAGGATAGCAGGATAGCAGGATAGCAGGATAGCAGGATAGCAGGATAGCAGGATAGCAGGATAGCAGGATAGCAGGATAGCAGGATAGCAGGATAGCAGGATAGCAGGATAGCAGGATAGCAGGATAGCAGGATAGCAGGATAGCAGGTCCTGGTCCTGGAGGATAGAGTTACCGAAACGCCCCCGCTGCAGTCGCTTGCCAAACAGATTGTGGGTGTCGCCTGATGAGGTCTGATTGATGTATTGATGACTGTCTCCACAGACAAACCTCTTGAGCTTCTTTGTATAGCACAATTGAAAGTGCTGGTCGCAGCTGACCTCAAGGAGACACCAGTGTCCTAGGATTGCACATTTTGGGTGGAAAATAACACTGTATGGATAATATTTTTCCACTTTTTTTCTCCAGTTTTACTGTGAAATTTCCACCCCCTAAAGTAAGATGTATTTGATAACTACAAACATAACGCTGAAGTTACTAATGCTAATACTAATCTGTTAGTATTAGCATGTTATAAAGTATTGTAGAAAGTGACAGGTTAGCAAAGTATGGTCATTTGTTACAGCCATTTATGATGGGTGAGTTTTGTCAAAGGCGAGTACATCATACGGTCTTCTTTAGGCTGAATTCTCCACTCTTAATACTTATTTTTTGGCTGAATTTTCCACTCCCCACCCTGGCTTCAAAACAATCCTAGGACCCTGGGAGACACTCAAACCTCGATTCACCGTGATTATTGTACCCCAGATAGACATTATTTTTGAACTTCGGACATTACGTATTTGTAAAGAATATTTTGCAATTTGAAAATAATTTCCCCATCTAAAAACGAGTCATCCTTGGTGTTCTTTTTAAAAGCACGAAAAATATAGCCTGAATTAAAACACCACACGCAAACATTAACCCGCGCACTGTAGGGGGCGGGGTTGATTTCCGCCCCCCCCCCCCCCCCCCCCCCCCCCCCCCCTCAGGTTTTCAAAGATAGCGAAAAACGGCGGCGCGCAGCGCCGCCGGGTTTTCGCACACCTGTCAGGACATCAATTGCGCACACTTTGAAGAAGAAAAAAATATCATTCGGTCATCTCAGGTCAGGTCACCAGACCAGGTTAAGTGACCCACCTCCAAAAATGTTTGCAGTTGTGCCAAAGCCAGAGTTTTTCACCGATCAGTTTGAAACTTACAGGATGTCATGAGGGCATAAGTACTTACAATTCGTTCATCCCGGAATTTTGATATCGGTGACCTAAGGTCAGGTCAATTTCGTAGCCTCCCCATAATAAGTAAATGGGGAAATATACAAATGCTAAGGATATGCATGATGTTAGTCCAATTACTTCTGGATCATATTATTATAGGATATTCTTGATGATCCAAGTGTAAGTTTTGTTCAGTGACCCCTATTAAGTCATTTGAGGTCATACGAGGTCACCATCATTTTTGTGTCAATAACTCCCGACATAATGAAGATAGAGGAGTGAAACAGACATCAATGTGTTTGTCTCGTCGAGACACGTCTTTCCATATGCAACATGTCATACTTGGGTCACCACTTGACCTTGACCTGAGGTCATTTTTTTAAGTTGACTTAACAAGGTCACGATGTACATCATTCAAAGCGCCTTGACAAGATAAACACAATGGCGTAAACAGTTTTCCGTTATCTGTATTACATAAAAAGTTAATAGCGAAAACGATTTAGCAAAAAAAAAGTCATTTTTTTCTTTTTTGACCACTGGAGCCTCAAATATTGCCTGAGATCAAATTTGAGGACACTTTAGCGATTGAAAATTTCACTGGCTGGTGTTTGCTTTTTTCGGTTTGTTTCTAACTAGCATAGTTTCTGAGATATATTGGAATTTCTGGAGCGATGTCCTAAAACAGGAAAAAACGGGAAAATTTGACCTTTGATGACCTCTGGTGACCTCAATTTTGACCTGACCTAAAACAATACTGAATACTTTCGATAGAATGTGTATCAAGCTATCAAATGCCGTTTTCCGCTTCCCGCTACGTAGCGTAGTTTTCGAGATCTCAGGGGGGGCGGAAATCAACCCCCCTGCAGTTCGTGTTCGGCGCAAAGCCCCTGCAGTGCGCGGGTTAATATAGGCAGACATTAAAAAGAAATCCGTGCAATGTTCCTGAGATACATTCACGAACCTAGATTATAATAGAGTTAATAAAAACCACAGCCTTATACTATGTAATATATTAATACAAAAATGAGACAAAAGAGACGACAGTTTCAGGCATGGCCCATCTTCAGGTCTGACGTTTACGACACTTGTTTTTTTCAACATCATTCTAACGTTCGCAAACACTCGAACACATCTTCCTCTTTGAGAAACAATAAATGCAAAAAAAAATCTACATAATCCACCTATATACACAATGTGCATATGTTACAGGCCTACATAACACACAATATGAACATTGCATCACCAAATGTGTGTGTGTGTGTCTGTGTGTGTGTGTGTGTGTGTGTACGTGTGTGTGTGCGTGTGCGTGTGCGTGTGCGTGTGCGTGTGCGTGTGCGTGTGCGTGTGCGTGTGCGTGTGCGTGTGCGTGTGCGTGTGCGTGTGCGTGTGCGTGTGCGTGTGCGTGTGCGTGTGCGTGTGCGTGTGCGTGTGCGTGTGCGTGTGCGTGTGCGTGTGCGTGTGCGTGTGCGTGTGCGTGTGCGTGTGCGTGTGCGTGTGCGTGTGCGTGTGCGTGTGCGTGTGCGTGTGCGTTGCGTGTGCGTGTGCGTGTGCGTGTGCGTGTGCGTGTGCGTGTGCGTGTGCGTGTGCGTGTGCGTGCGTGTGTGTATCTGTGTGTGTGTATCTGTGTGTGTGTATCTAATGTAGGGTTCAACCTAGATTATTGTGAATTAGTAATTGCCTTTGTATTAACATACATACATATGCATCCTCTCGGCAACGTGGCTACTGGCTGTTTCCAGTCTTCACTGTATTTACCGGTAACACCAACGAGTATCTTTTCGGCTGGCTCTTTGGTGAATTTACTTGTCTGTTGAGCTTTACATCGTATATTGCTACCGGGAAATACATCGCATCAGAGTTAACGCGATTGCTGAAAACCAACAAAATACGTCGCATTTGTCTCCGACCATGGACCGTATCAGCACTCGACTGACCTTAGAGCAGCAGAGTTGCCTCCCATAACTGACACGGCTCAACACTGAGCTGCCTCGACTGACCTTAGAGCAGCAGAGTTTCCTCCCCAACACTGAGCTGCCTCGACTGACCTTAGAGCAGCAGAGTTGCCTCCCATAACTGACACGGCTCAATACTGAGCTGCCTCGACTGACCTTAGAGCAGCAGAGTTGCCTCCCATAACTGACACGGCTCAACACTGAGCTGCCTCGACTGACCTTAGAGCAGCAGAGTTGCCTCCCATAACTGACACGACTCAACACTAAGCTGCCTCGACTGGCCTTAGAGCAGCAGAGTTGCCTCCCATAACTGACACGGCTCAACACTGAGCTGCCTCGACTGACCTTAGAGCAGCAGAGTTGTCTCCCATAACTGACACGGCTCAACACTGAGCTGCCTGCTGGTAACAGAACGTCTCACAGATTCCGTTGATGTGGCTGGACATTAAGCCTTAAAGGGAGTGTGCCTACTCACATTGCTTATTAGGGATTATTGACACTGGTCTATAGAACATAATTTTCTGAATTGACCCATGACTTAATTTCTCCAGATTCACCCTAGTTGCTGAAATATTCCAAAGACTCCAGGAACTTGCTGAGAGCAAAACGTTATCGGGTAGACTCCAGAGGGATTCCGCTACTAGAAGCACTGCAACTATAGATTCAACTTCTAGCATATTGTTAGCGCCAGCCAATAGCAATTCGACAAAACAGCTTGTGCGCGCTGATAACAGCAGCCGAACAGAACCTGGACGGCCATCATGCTTTTCGATGCTGGCTGTTTCGAAGATGGCCAATGGCCATTTTTCGACGAAAATATAAATTCAGACCTACGAAACTTGCACATAATAAAATCCACAGTGGCAAGAACATGCTGTAAAAACTTGGCTCTCATGATGTGACCGTAATGGGGTATGTCAGCAAAATGTCTGCCGCCAGGGGCGCTGGGCAGCAATGTGACCCAAGCGGCGATTGCCGCCATTGGCGACAATGTATTAAGTCACGGTTTGAAGGTGGCTCTAAAAATAGTTACGGTCGAAAGTGCTAAAGACTCACGTCTCATGTGGTACACTGAAGCTTTCTGAGTTGAATGCTGCCATTTGTTATGATATCAATAATTGGGATTGCACAAAATCGCGGAAGTCAACTATGCGTGGCGAACCGCCATAAGGGCGAGCGGCCCATCCAGCCTCAGCGGACGATCAACCCTATCGACTCGCCGCGGCAGCCGTCGTCGGGGCTGCTGGCTGTGGCTCCTGGGCGGGCAATCTTTCTATCCACCGTGGCTTCGGGCCAAACAACAACAAAATATCGGTGGCAAAACAACTATGGTTGTACATTTGATTGATAAATGGATAAACATTCATATATTTCATACAAAATATGGAAGAAAGGCTTTCACTGTGCATTAATTGCGATGTCACCACAGATGGAACTTGCTGTTTGAAACACTGCTAACATACTCACCTTCGATTGAGCAGAAGATCGTATTGTCGACACCTGCTTATGACATCCTGCTGGAGCAGCACAGACCGCTATGCTCTCCAGAAAAAAACATGAGGAAAATGCAAAAACTTTCATATAAAATACGGCAGGTGCAACGACTTGTTAAGTGCGGTGGCATATGGTTTAATTGTATTCCCTGCTCAGTGCCACTCCTTCAGCTCCTCTCGTTCCTTCTGCGCCGCCTGCACCATCGCGCATTCCCATCACCATCTTGTGTGGCCTTGATCGTATGATAAATATAAATAATGACGGTAAACTAAAATACTGCCGTTTACCCGAGCCGCAGCCCTCGCCGCCGAAGACGACGTCCGGCCGCGGCGAGACGACATGGTCGATCGCCTGCTGAGGCCGGACGGCTCGGTCGCCCTTATGACGGCTCGCCACGCATGGTTGACTTCGGGGCGATTTTGTGCAACCCCAATTATTTATATCATAACAAATGGCAGCATTTAACTCAGAAAGTTTCAGCGAACCACATGAGACTTAGCCCTTCAGCATTTTCCATCGTAACTATTTTTAGAGCCACCCTCAAACAGTGACTTAAATGCATTGTCGCCAATGGCTGTGATCGCCGCTTGGGTCATATTGTACATCAGCGCCATCTACATCTTTGTCAACTGACATACCCATTGTATTGTCTTATGTGCGCCGTCTTACATAACATCACTATAGTGGCGATCGTTTTATAGATATCGAAACAAAAAATAAGCAAAAACAATGTTAGTGAAAATTAAACTAAAGGGGCTCCAGATGTGAATTTCATCATGTCCAACAATCAAACCAATAGCTACTTACCGTATGAAAAATATTTTTGACATTTCAAAACAGTAGAAACACCCCCTTAATCTACGTTTTTGAAGCAACAGCAGTCCAGGGAAATGTAAGGCTAAGTCTTCGAAAGAAAGCAACGATAAACTAACATTTCTTCAGACGATATCGATTGCCAACACTCCAAACAAAGCATATAATCACAAACACTCCCGCGCAAGGGCGCCGCCAACTTCCGAAAGTGGGGGGGGGGGGGGGAGGAGGCATTCTGAAGTCGATTCTTTCCATGTAACGCCCATAGGCGTAATATTAAAATCCGAAAATGTTGGGAGACACGTCCCCCTCCCCCTTGGCGGAGCCCATGCTCCCTCGAACATAAGCCATGCGCAGTCTAGACACTGGCGGTCGTTTTTTTGGGGGAAACTTTTTGTGGCAAAAAGGTACCCCCCATTTTTTTCTCCGCGGATTTGGGCCGGTCACCTTATTTTGGAATTCGAGCTTTAAAAAAATCACTTTCAAATTCACAAAAATGCAGTTTTGTCTCATTTTCGGGGTTTAAAAACCCAAAATTTCGAAAATCCGAGATAGCCAATTTGAAGACAATATGATTTTCTTTCTTTTGCTTTTTTTATTTGCAATTTGCTTTAAAAAAAATGTTTTACGATTTTCCAAACCTTTATCGTTTTTCCACCAAAAATGGCATCACATGACGTCATTAAAACGTCATTATCTCCCAAAACACTACATTAATTTCATTGAGAGTTAGTAAGAAGACTTAGGTTTGATGCAGCATAAGGTTTTGAAAGTTTTACGCTGATATCTATTATAGTTGTCAGGTTATTGAGAAAATCCGGGTGGGGCAGATACTTCTGATATGGTTTCGGCTGGAAGTACCTATCTCAACCTAGGTACCCACATATAGTTTGTTTTATTTTGATTGCACAATTGCCATTCAGTTCCTGGCCATTCAGTTCCTGGCAGTTCCCAAACAAATCTGTTTATTAGCGCGTCATTTTTTTAAAGCAAAGTGGGCGGAGCTTGTCATAGGCACTGTACTTAAGGATAGCAAAAATGGACACAATTGTTGACAACATTTCACTAAAAACACCTAGTCCCCATGGAAAATGGCCAGTCTCCAAAAATAATCACAACATCTGCTGCACAACTGTTTACTCCATCCAACTCGGTCACAACTCAAACTGTTTACATCAGTTTTTTGGTTTGTTTCGGGAAATATTGAGATGCCATCACGTGGCGACAAATTACATCAAATATGTTTCTGTCATTTTCTTAGGATAACCTTTTTAAATTTTCAAGTTAATATTTGGTAATTAATTAAAACTAATTTTGTAATGTAATTACATGCAATTATTATGACAAAATATTTTTTAACAAAATTATTCACCCATGCTGTTTCTGCATCAATATTTTGATACAGTGATTTTAATTTTAGTAAAAAAAATGATTCAGGTGAGCCAAGGGATCGCAAAATTGATGCACTTATAAAGTAATATTGCATCAATTTCCAAGATAATTATTGAACATATAGGTGGCTGAAACTGTATAGCCACAATGCACAATGCACATATTAATGTTCCATTCATCCCATCACTGGTATCCAGTGCTTCATAATTGCCGTTTGTAAATCGGTCATTTTCCCGAATACCATTTGTATTGGGCTGGATCAAAATATTGACGCGTCAAAAAATCATTATTTGGACCTATTGCCAGCAATTGCATTGGGACCTTCGTGAGAATCACACTTGAATTGTATACACACCGCTGTCACGCGTCCAGAAAAGTTATTTGGTTTGGTTTGGTTTGTGGACCAAGCACCGTATCCTATTGGGACCAAGGTGCTGATTGGAACTCTCACCCTGTTCCGAGGGGTATGGGGAGCTGGGCAGACTTTTCAGAGGCCCGCCGAGGGATTGAACCCCGGTCCCCGGCACAGAAGGCAAGTATCTTACCACTGCGCCGAGTTGCTCCCGAAAAGTTATTTCCACAAAAGCAACGCGTCATTTTTGACAACCATTTGCGCTGAAATAGAGTGTAGATTGGATTCCAAATTGATACCATATAAAGTGTTCTTAAAAACGTTTGTTCGAGCTTCAATTCCGACTGGCAGCTTGCTGGGCGCTATTTTCCCGGCCAGTTGAGCTTTGTTAAAGGGAAATAATGACCTTTTGATTTTGTTAGCAACAATTTCTTAGGCTACCGCTATGGTTTTAAAATTATTTTATTTAAATTTAAGAATTAAATAAAATTATTCCCAAATTCGAAGTTGTAAGTTTGGGAAAAATACAAAACAAGTACCTTGTGTACTTCATGAAGGTCATTGACAAATTCGCCCTTCCCTACCATTGTTTACATCGATTGCGGCATTTTTGGAGGCTCTGTGACATTTCCGATCAAACTGAGCGCTGCTCGGACACACGCTAGTAGCGCTTTCGTTCTCCATGGCAACCAGGTGTCAGCCAATCAAAAGCCAGAAAGGGAATACGTTCTGGCTTTTCATTGGCTCACGCCTGGTTGCCATGGAGAACGAAAGCGCTACTAGCAACAACTCGCCACAATGGTTAAGTGCGCCGAGAAGCATGACAATGCTTTGTAAACAAATCGCCGACGCTAAATAGGTCGCCGTCGATGTGCATCGATGAGCTTCCGATTTAATTGCCAGTTTTGTGTTATTGTTTGTTAGTTTTTTGAGGAAAAATTATTATTTTTCATGATAATATAAAGCATAGTGTTATATACAGCCACAGACAAATTATACAATACTCCTAATGTTAAAAACAAATGAATTTATTTTCAAAAATTGAGGGTCGCAACCACTAACTATGCCGCCGTTGATGTGCATCGATGAGCTTCCGATTTTATTGCCACTTTTTCCAATCGCTGTTGGTTTTAGAAGATCGCCGGGCATATAATCACAACAAGCAGAACGCACAATATATTTTCCACTCCATTGCGTAAAAAAACAATACGGGAAAAGCCCGCAGTTTGATGAGGACCAAAAGTACTTGCAAGTAGCGGTCGTTAAAAGTGTGGAACGCTTATCAACTTTAACTTGAAATATCTTTCGGTAGGAAAGTTTTCATGCAAAATGTGATGAATTTACAATATATTTTGGTCTCGTCTGGCGATTTCAAGTGCTAACTCCATTTTTGTGGAAAAAGGTAATTATTTCCCTTTAAGCCCATATTTGATGACAAGAGCCGTTTTTTTTCCCAGTTTTTGTTTTGTTTTGCTGTGGATAGCTGGATTTTGATTGCTGCCAAGTAAATTTTTACAATAAATTGTTAACGTTTGGGGGGGGGGGCAAAAGACATGTTACCCCCACCCATTTCCAGACTGTTGGGGGGGCATGGCCGCTACAAAGGGCTGAAGTTCAGCTCTGTATCACCATCGCAGTGCTTTGCTGGAGCTGGCCGGATGGCGCTAACGTTTTCAGCCGGCCAAGAGAGCGTCATTACTGAACTCCGCTGCTTCCAATCTTTCTAAGTCGCCTTCGCCATCCCGGAAGCAAATCACGTGTCTGAGGAGACTCAATAGAAAATAGGACGCCGACAGCCTTTACGCCGTGGTCTCCAACACAAACAGCAGGGTTTTTCCCGGCCAGCACGTGACAGGACGTGATGGCACGTGACAGTCTGACAGGACATGAGAGACACGACAATGACCACTTCTGAAGGCTCTGCCACGCCTCTTATAGCATAACTGGACCGAAAAAAATACGTTGGTGTGGTGCGAGAGAAAGTCGAACTGGAGAATTGTTCAGCGATAGCACATTTTGTGCTGGAGAATTGCTTAGCGCTGCGGATAAATTCATCTCACTTGGCGTTGGCATCTCGGAAATGTAAAATGGTATTTGATGTTGATATAAGGTCGTAAGATATACGTTATGCAGATATTGCTTAGTATGCAATATCTGATGTCCTTTACGCTGTGACTGGTTAATAGAAAGCTTTTCAGACTCTCGTAATCTAGTTCTTAGCAGTAGATGCATTTACATGTATGCATGGTAATGTATACATACACAACAAATAAACATTTCGGTTTATTTACTTTGTAGCATACAATAAATAGTTGCAGGTCAATCCAGTCTACTCCTGCAATCATGTTTTTTAAATATAAATGTAGTCTCAACCTTTTGAATGGACGCATTTTCGGGGTAAGGACCCCCGCTAAGCAGAGCTTGTTGCGCAGGCCCTGACCCCTACCGTCCGATCGTGCAATTCCTGGTAGCCGGAAGAATTTAGAGGCGAAAGTTTAACGTGCCCGACATACCTGACCACGGTCCGCCCCGCCATCTGACATCACCTGACATTGAGTGCGACCGCTGCCACGGACTGCAGGCCATCCCAGTCAGTGGCAAATAGCGAGCGCTGAAGCGACTCGAACCCGACCTGCCACACCAGGTGAGGTCAGAAGCTCAGCGCTCTCCAGACTGAGCTACAGGGGGGAACGGGGGGCAATCATGCAACGAATTTGCTTTAACGCTCGCTCACATTTCCCGGAGATCTCGTTGGAAATTTTGCCTAGAAATGGGCAGTTGTAAAAATCCTCGAGTCCAAACACTCGACAAGCATTCGTTCGCGCCATCCAACTAAACAGCAGCAGTCAATGTAAACGTCTTGAACTTTCACTTTGAATAACAAGTTCAAGAGGAGCTTGTGAAAATTGAACTGGGAATGACTGATGTAAATTCATGTTTTGTATTAGCAAATAGCTGTATGATATAACAAATGTGGTGCTTTTGAGACGACCAGAACTTAACTATTAACAGTTTTTGGATATATATTTTGACATGTTGATTGATTGATTGATGATTGAGAGTTTCAGGGCGCGCCGACATCGGAGGTCAGTTTGCGTCCGTGCTTTGACATGTCCTGAGCAAATTCCACGTCCATAGACTGATGTATCATGGTGCCCTATTCCGTTTCGTTCAGACCAATGCGTCTCATCTTCAGGTATATTCGTTCCGGTTGCAATCATCAGAAACTATATATTCAACCAAATCAAGCCAGAACATTTTGCTCCTTATCAGACTGCATGCTGTATGAATTACAAAATGGTAGCCTTCCAAGGGTGGGATGTGAAGGATTCGGTTAGAAACCAATGTGAGTTCTTTCGTTATTGAAGCGCTCGGTATTTTTGTATAATCTTTTGGTGTGCTATTTCTATCAAAGATCAAGTAACTGGAAACATGTGGTAAAGCGTTAACTCCAAAGTAGGAAGAGTTTTCTTTAGATGATTCGGCATTGCAATTTTGAAAAACTCCGCGAAGGCTTTAAATGCTGATTATCACGGCAAGGAAGCAATGACACGTATTATCACACTTACATGTTGATAAGACTCATCAATTAAAATGATTGGTCAACAAAATAATTCAGTCATATATGATTTAAGTTTGCGTTTAATCATATCAAGACGCGTATTGATGCTGATGTAATAATAACGTTCTCATTACGGATCTCCTGAAACACTAAATTGTTCCTCAAAGGCTTTCAAAGGCTGTTTTCAGTATCCAATAAAAGCTTAATCCGTGCACTACAGGGGGGTTGATTTCCGTCCCCCCCCCCCCCCCCCCCCTCAGGTTTTTCTCAGATAGAGAAAAAACGGCGGCGCGCTGGGTTTTGTCACACCTGTTAGGACACATCAATTGCGCACCCTTTGCAAAAAAATGACCTCGTGTCATCCCAGGTCAAGTCACCAGACCAGGTCAGGGGACCCCATCTCCAAAAATGTTTGCAGTTGTGCCAAAGCCAGAGTTTCTCACCTATCAGTTTGAAACTTACAGGGTGTCATGAAGGCATAAGTACTTACAATTCGTTTATCTCGGAATTTTGATATCGGTCACCTAAGGTATGGTCAATTTCGTGACCTCCCATAATAAGTCAATGGGGAAATATTAAAATGCTTCCTATTTCAAGAATATGCATGCTATTAGTCCAATTACTCCTGGATCATGTTGTTATAGGATGTTTTTGATGATACAAGTGTAAGCTTTGTTAAGTGACCTCTATGGGGTCATTTGAGGTCATCCGAGTTCACCATCACTTGTGTGCCAATAACTCGCGACATAATGAAGATAGAGAAGTAAAACCGACAGCAATGTGTTTGTCTCGTCCAGACACGTCTCTCTATATGCAACATGACCTACTTGGGTCTTGACCTCAGGTCAAGGTCACGTGACCTGTGGTCACATTTTTAAGTTGACCTAACAAGGTCACCATGTATATCATTCGAAGCGCCTTGACGGGAAAACACAATGGCGTAAACAGTGTTGCGTTAGCTTTATTAGGTCAGAAGTTATTAGCGAAAAACCGTTTTGCAAAAAGCAGCATTTTTCCCTTTTTTACCTCTGGAGCCTCAAATTTTTACGTGATATCAAATTTGAGGATACCTTGTCGATTTAAAATTTAAATGTCTGGCGATCGCTTTTCCCCGTTTGCTTATAGCTAGCATAGTTCCCGAGATATATGGGAATTTCTGGAGCGAAGTCCTAAAAGAGGAAAAAAACTGGAAAATGTGACATTTGATGACCTCTGGTGACCTTAATGTTGACCTGACCTAAACAAATAATTAAATACTTTTGATAAAACTTGTATCAAGCTATCAAACGCCGTTTTCCGCTTGCTGCTACGTAGCGTAGTTTTTTAGATCTCACGGGGGCGGAAATCAATCCCCCTGCAGTTCGTGTTCGGCGCAAACCCCCTGCAGTGCGCGGGTTAGGACCCTCGTAGCATAACTCTAGTAAGTCACCAGTCTCTTACATAGACACCCTCCACTCTCCTGAGGCCGACAACGCTCCCTCCACTCTCCTGAGGCCGACAACGCTCCCTCCATTCTCCTGAGGCCGACAACGCTCCCTCCACTCTCCTGAGGCCGACACCGCTCCCTCCACTCTCCTGAGGCCGACACCGCTCCCTCCATTCGCCTGAGGCCGACAACGCTCCCTCCACTCTCCTGAGGCCGACAACGCTCCCTCCACTCTCCTGAGGCCGACAACGCTCCCTCCATTCTCCTGAGGCCGACAACGCTCCCTCCACTCTCCTGAGGCCGACAACGCTCCCTCCATTCTCCTGAGGCCGACAACGCTCCCTCCACTCTCCTGGGGCCGACAACGCTCCCTCCATTCTCCTGAGGCCGACAACGCTCCCTCCACTCTCCTGGGGCCGACAACGCTCCCTCCACTCTCCTGAGGCTGACACCGCTCCCTCCATTCTCCTGAGGCCGACAACGCTCCCTCCACTCTCCTGAGGCCGACAACGCTCCCTCCATTCTCCTGAGGCCGACAACGCTCCCTCCACTCTCCTGAGGCCGACACCGCTCCCTCCATTCTCCTGAGGCCGACAACGCTCCCTCCACTCTCCTGAGGCCGACACCGCTCCCTCCATTCTCCTGAGGCCGACAACGCTCCCTCCACTCTCCTGAGGCCGACAACGCTCCCTCCATTCTCCTGAGGCCGACAACGCTCCCTCCACTCTCCTGGGGCCGACAACGCTCCCTCCATTCTCCTGAGGCCGACAACGCTCCCTCCACTCTCCTGAGGCCGACAACGCTCCCTCCATTCTCCTGAGGCCGACAACGCTCCCTCCACTCTCCTGAGGCCGACAACGCTCCCTCCACTCTCCTGAGGCCGGCAACGCTCCCTCCACTCTCCTGAGGCCGACAACGCTCCCTCCATTCTCCTGAGGCCGACAACGCTCCCTCCACTCTCCTGAGGCCGACAACGCTCCCTCCACTCTCCTGAGGCCGACAACGCTCCCTCCATTCTCCTGAGGCCGACAACGCTCCCTCCACTCTCCTGAGGCCGACAACGCTCCCTCCACTCTCCTGAGGCCGACAACGCTCCCTCCACTCTCCTGAGGCCGACAACGCTCCCTCCACTCTCCTGAGGCCGACAACGCTGCCTCCACTCTCCTGAGGCCGACAGCACACCCCTCGCCTCCGTTCCCCTGGGACCGGTGTAGGCCGCCGTTCGCTGCCTTCGCCCGACTGAGGCCCGTTTCTCGCAGCCGGTACAAGACTGCCTTTCGCGCAAACAACTAGCCCTGTCCATCACTTGCCCGCCGCCGGTAATAAGGCGCGTGTCACGCTGACGAATGGCCCAAACCATCGCAAAACAGCACCGAGGGCGGTAGTTTGCGTGCGGTCGGGGGTCTACCGGCGGCATCGTGCCGGAAGACGCTGGGGTCGTGAGTGCTAAACCCTCGTGCCGTTCCGCTCAGTCCCGATCCTCTCCTACGTGATCCGCCTCGGAGTGTCCGCTGGAGAGAGTAGCACTGGCGCTGAGCTAACCCGGAATGAAAGTGTTGTCTGGACGGTCCTCATCCCTGTGGGCCCCGCCTGCAGGCAGAAGCACCTTGGGCGGATGTGACCTGAACTTGCCAGCATCGTCCCGGGTCTCAGCGCCGAATGAAAGCGGATTTAGAGCTGAAGGTTTTACGGAGACTCGAATAGAAACGTTCCAGTGTCATACAAAGAGCATTGCCTTAGCCATTTTTTGTTTAAAGGAAAGCGTCAGAGAATAATTTTGTTTGCGTACAAGTGAGGATTTATTTCGTTATGAAAGCTGTAACCGCCTATTGCCGGCACATTACCTTCGACAGCAACATACTATATTTATTACTGATCGAATGGCATGATTAAATTTATTATTAGCCGCCGCTAAAAGCACCGCAAGGGAAGTGAAGTGAAATGTCAACACATCTACCTGCAACGTTACTTAAATGCTCTAGTTCACTTTATTTCGGTCAGAGTCCACTTGTATGTCAAAATCTGATTTCATCACCATATTGTTTCGTATTTCGTAATATCATAACTCTTAAAAAACCGACTATCAAATTGGGCTTTGTTCTTTTAACACGTCTTATCAATGACCCAATCAGGTTGATGGTCCTATTTAATTCAACAAAGTGTATCAAGACTCTTCCCGCCGAGAATCCTAAATGACGCCAATGTTTACTCTCGATGGGAAAAGTCGTGCACAATGCTTAGCTTGTATATCAGCATAATCAGCTTGTATATTAGCATAATCAGCTTGTACATCTCTTTTATCAGTTATTTCGTATCATTTTGTATATTAAGCTGGATGTGTTTCTAACTTTCTACCAGCGTGTTGTTAATTGACGTGCTCTTGAACCAGGTGAACTTGACTGATGAGAGTTATGTTCAGTAAATTGCTCAATTCTCATGCACCACGAACACTCATAAAACCAATAAAACGTCTTTTTGGGCGATGACCGAGCGGGCGCGCACTGGTAAAGGTAAAACAGGGTTGAAATATGAAACGGTACGGGAGCACACGTAGTAGTAACACATAGTCATTTAAGTCCTTTTAGTCCTCCATAAAAATTGCCAGGCCTCCATGCATGCCAACATAAAAAATCAGTTTTATTAAATTGTACATGATCTTCTTTCTCGAACCCGCCAAAAGGGAGTACGTCCTGAGCAGCTGTATGCTTCAGCGTATAAAAAACGAATGCTTAGATAAATCAAGCCATTTTTTTTCAATAATGATTTGTGTTAATTTCGACGTCTGCAGGTTCCACGCGCTGTTGTACCACTCCTATCAGAACGCACCATATTAAAATCAAAATTGATTTGATGTTCCTATCCAATGGTGAAAACCCGATCTCAATCGGAGCAGTGGTTGCAAAGTTATTAGCTTCCGAAAAACGTCTGTATGACCGGGTCGGGCCGGGTCGGGCCGGGTCAAATGTAAATTTGTCTAGTAAGTTGATGAGAAACCTCACGGGTGTTTTGCGCCCGCTCGGTAAAAAAGAAAGGCATGCAATTAAAACAAAACAAAAAAAAATGGTTTGAATTCGCACGTCAGCTCTTCGTACGGTGATTCTTAACTCCCGGTATTTTCCTCAAAGACAGCTTGAAATTGAAGTCATCAATTCCACGATGAAAACTGACGTGTGAAATTGACGGCGTCAGTTTAAAGCTATCGACGCGTAAGACTTCTTCAAAATGGCGATTATGATGTCGTCGAGGTCTGAGGAAGAGCGTGATGCTTACTCTTCCGATAAGCTGAGCATTCTCGTCCAGATATGTGTTCCAAGCTGCAGTGGGACGCCACAGTTATATGAAGTTTGTGTATGTATAGTGTGAAGGCATTCAATGCAAACAGAAACCTGCACAAAAACAGATATAAGATAGGAATTGTGTTGCTAAATATCTTATACTCATATAGCAGAAGAAGAATATGGAAGTATGTTATCATCACACATAGAAGAGAAGCAACTATTCTGGAAAACAAGCAAACTGTGTGAGTTTGGCTGACCTTGAATAGATATAAAGTCGATGAGTACAACAAAAGCATAGTCAAACAGGTAGCAAAAATGGAAACAACCAGCTGCTCAGATAGCTCCGTTCCACGGCATACGGTCCATAGGGGCAATATGATGACGTCACTTTTCCGTATGCCATCGCACCGGCATGGTTAGGAGGAGAGTTCGCTGTGGGAGTTTGTCACCTGACTCGGCACCGTCGCAGCGCCCAATCAGCGGCTTAATGGTTAGCGACGCCACTAAACTCAGCTGTCTCAGCAACTCAGCAACTCTCAGCAACTCAGCTGTCGGCCAACGGTAGCAAACAGAAGGATTCCAAGGGAAAGGTGGGAGCAACTTAGGTCTAAGGCCCAGTAGGTCTAAGACCTACTGGGCGTTATTACAGTTTGCCAATGACCATATAGAGAGTTGAATACATTCTAGCTGCTGCAACTAGCATGCTGTTTAATTATACTGCAAGAGCTTTGCATTTTTGTTCGGAGCCACTCATTTCAATGTTAAAGAAAAACGGTTTAGGTTTGTCCATAGTGACATATCGGATTCGGCAATAATGCAATGTATAGTTCGAACAGCCCATACACATAAGATTACTTTGACTACAAAATCGAACATCTCAAATCATCCCGAAAACTTGCATTCAATACTCGATAGTCGGGATCATATACTGCATAGTTTTATCTGTCAACACTTTTTCAACGTACAATCCTGATCCCAAAGGCCACTGTGGGAAATCTTAGCTTGTGGGGGAACATGTAAGCCCATACTGAGCTGTCATCTTTGCAGGCGCCTTAAAGGAAAACAAACTGCTCGTGATTGGCACCCGTCAAATGCCTCGCGGTCTGCCCCGCGTCACGCTCCACGTTGTCGGTGCGCGCATTGTCGAGTCTGAGACAGCTACAAACCTGGGCGTACTTTTCGACAAACACCTCTCGTTTGAGCCGCATGTTGACGAGATTGTCCATCGTTGCAACGGCCTGTAAATCGGTTTGTATCACGCTAAGCACAGTCTGCCGAACGATGTCATGTCCACTGTCATCAATGGATTAGTTCTCTCCATCATACGATATTGTTTTCCCGTTTACGGCAGTGCTTCTAAACAGTCCATGCACCGCATTCAGAAGGTGCTGAACTTCTGTGCTCGTGTGATATCCGGCCGTCGAAAATATGACCATATCAGTGACGTGCTTTCGCAGTTAGGCTGGCTCTCCGCTCACAACTTATGTACGTATCGCTCCATCTGTCTGCTGCGTCAAGCACTGACCACTGGCAAACCAGTCACAATCGCCCAGTCAATTACGACCACCAGGCAGGTCCATGACAGGAGTACACGAGCGAGTGAACAGCAGCTGTTACGACTGCCGACAATCAAAACTGAAACAGGTAGGCGACAGTTCTTGTACAGAGCCGCCACTGCATACAGCGCACTGCCCGCGGCTGTGCGTGAAGGGTCTAAGCGATTGCTAAAGGACCACTTGACCAGTTTGCAGGGACGTTAGATCGACTTGGCCGTCTTGTGTGTCTGTGGAATGTTTGGTTTAGTCTCATGCAGTGTTATTCTTATCCATATGTGCAGTTTTATCGTGTGACCTGTTCTCATGAAAAGCCACGATAGTGGATGAGACGTAATGTGAAAAAAAGAAGGAAACCGTTCACCTTTAACAACACCTTTAACGCCTTTAACACCTTTAACAACACCTTTAACGTCTCCCCCTGGAGGGGGGAGGCGAAATCAACCCCCCCCCCCCCCGTCTGGTTTTTCGAGGATACCCCCCTCCGGTTTTTCAAGGATACCACAAAAACGGCGGCGCTGCGCGCCGTCGTTTTTTGCATACCTGTTCGGCAACTAACTATCCACATTATGTGAAATTTTTGACTTCGGGTCATCTCAGATCAGGTCACCAGGCCAGGTCACGTGATGACCCCACCTCCGAAACGTTTGCAGTAGTACCACAGCCACAGTTTTTAGGCCGATTGGTTTACAATTTGCAGTATTTCATAAGGTCATATATACCGACAATCTGTATATCTCGGATTTTATTTATATCGGCGACCTAAGGTCAGGTTAATTTCGTGACCGCCAACACAGTTTTGTCAATAACTATTGCCATAATGAAGATAAATAAGTGAAAATGGTACCAATGTGTTTGTTTCGTCGAGATACGTCTCCTAATATGCAACATGACCTACCTGGATCACCACTTGAC